>PVJO010006877.1:0-85664 GCA_004026905.1 Hystrix cristata | reverse complement strand
GTGTACAGAACAGAATCAACAAATGTGAAGATAGAACATCAGATATGAGAGACAGGGCTGTGGTTAGCAATCACCAAATGAAATACTCCTTAAAAATACAAGGGACCATGAAAAATCAATCCAATATCTGCTAGATGATACAAAGAAGAATAACATAAGATTAATTGGAATCAATGAAAAATCAGAAGACAGCACAAAGAACATAAAAAACTTGTTCACAGAAGTAATGGCAGAAAACATCCCAAGCATGCAAAAAGAATTTGACATACAGATAAGTGAGGTATATAGAACTCCAATTAGTCATAATCAGAAAAAAAAAAACCTACCCCAAGCATGTAATAGTCAAGATTCCAGAAATTTAACACAAGAACAGAATATTAAAAGCTGTTGGAGAAAAGAAACAAATTGCTTATAAAGGAAAGTCCATTGGAATCACAGCAGACTTCTCAACGCAAACTCTTAAGTCAAGGAGAGCTTGGAGTAAAGTATTTCAGGCCCTAAAAGAAAACAATCTCCAACCCAGATTGATGTAATCTGCAAAATTATCTTTCAAAATTGACAGAAAAATAATATACTTCCATGAGAAAGAACACCTGAAGAAATTCATAAAGTTTTGAAGGATATTCTAGAGAGGCCAGTCCCCTTCATGAATCCAGAGAGCACGGTTCCAGTAGAAAGGACCACAAGCACTCCCAGGAGCCACTGATGCCCTGGGGTAGCCGGGCCCAGACCTCCACTGCAGCCTCCTTTGCCCCTTGGATCCCAAGAATTCAGAGGAAAACAGATGAGTCTAGCCAGCCTCACTGCCCACTTCTCCCTGGGCACCACCACCACAGCTCCACAGCACAGCCCTTGGATCCTAGTCTGGCCTGGTGCCTCTCGTATATTCTAGAAAAAGACAACAGTCCCAAGAATCCCAATAGCATGAATCTGCCAAGCAAGGCAAGCAATTAAAAGAAGGGAGAGAAAGGGAGTCAACAAGAGGAAAATAATATGATGATGAGGACAAGTCAATACCTATCAATTATAACTATCAATGTGAATGGTCTCAATTCACCAATCAAAAGAAACAGACGAGCAGAATGGATCAAGAAACAAGATCCAACAATATGCTGCATACCAGAAACACATTTAACTCCAAGAGAAATTCATAGACTGAAAATCAAAAGATGGAAAACAGTACTTCATGCAACAGGAACTCAGAAAAAGCAGGGGTAGCTATTCTATTTGCAGACAAAGTGGATTTCAAGCCAATAGTGATCAGAAGAGACGAAGAAGTTCACTACATACTTGTTAAGGGAACAATCTAAGAAGAAGAGAAAACAATCATAAATATATATGCACTAAATACCAGCACACTCAGCATGGTACTAGGAAAAAAACAGACCTGAGGATCAGTGCAACAGAATAAAAGATGCAGAAACAACTTTAAGGGCTCTCAGTCACCTTATCTTTGACAAAGGGGCCAAACACCTTCACTGGAAGAAAGATGGCTTCTTTGATAAGGGGTACTGGGAAAATTGGCTTTCCACATGCCAAAAATTAAACCTAGACCCATATCTTTCGCAGTGCACTAAACTAAAGTTGAAACTGATCAAAGATCTAGATATTAAAACAGAAACAATCTGCTGGAAGACAGAATATACAGTACTCTTGAAGACATGGGTGTAGGCAAAGACTTTAGGAACACAACCCTGATTGCATAGGAAATATTATAAAGAATTAACAATTGGGCTCTTATCTCCTTAAAAAGATTTGCACAACAAAAGAAACAACCAACAGAGTGAAGAGACAACCCACTGAGTGGGAAAACATTTTTACCAGCTATTCCTCAGACAAAGGACTAATATCTAGAATACACAAAGAAATAAAAGAAGAAGACTCCTAAATTCAATGACCCAATCCAAAAATGGGCATCTGAAATTAATAGACACTTCTCAGGTGAAGGACAAACAGCAAAGAAATATATGAAAAAATGTTCAACAACACTGGTCATTCAAGAGATGCAAATTAAAACAACCCTGAGATTCCATCTCACTCCAGAAAGAATGACTGTCGTCAAGAAATCAACCAATAACAAATGCTGGCGAGGCTGTTGGTGGAAGTGTTAACTGGTACAACCACTATGGAAATCAATATGGAGACGCCTCAAAAAAGTAAAACTAGAAGTTCTATTTGACTCAGCTGTTCCCCTTCTAGGTATTCTCCTGAAAGAGTTAAAAGGATCATACCACAGTGATATATGCATACCCGTGTTTATACAAGTACAACTTATAATAGCTAAATCTTGGAAACAGCCCATATGCCCATCAACAGATGAATAAATCAAGAAAATGTGGTATTTATATATCATGGAGTACCACTCTGCCATTAAGAAGGATAAACTTGAGTCATTTTTAGGTAAATGGATGTACCTGGGGACCAAAATTCTAAGTGAAATAAATAAGACACACAAGTTTAAATATCGCATTGTTTCTCTCATGTGAGAAACTCTAAGGATAAACAAGGAGCAAGGTGGAGGATAGTTATGGGGAAGCAGGAAGAACTTGTTCAAATGGGAAGGGAAACAAAAGAGGGGGAAGGGAAGGGAAGGAAGGGAAAAGGATTAAAAACAAAGCATGGAAGAAAAAAGTGGAAACACTTCTGCAAATGAGGAGAGGAAGAAGGGTTGAAGGGAGGGGAGAGGAATGGGAAAAAAGAAATAAGATGTCTTATGTACAGGTACAAATTCCCTACAATGAACTGAGCAACATGGATGGCAAATATGTACTAATAAAAAAAATCTTATTACTATATATATTGATCCACACCCCCCCATTCCGCCCATCTTTGCTCCCCACTCCGATGACCCAGTTCAGCTACAGTGAGCTACAGGGAGCTGCATTTGGTGTAACTAATGCTGATGTCCTGGGGACCCCAAACTTGGAGTCACCCTGTTCCCATATTCACAATTCAGTACAATTACCACATCACGTTCCTTGCCTGTACTCCACAAATGTATTTATCTGTTTAACAACTGAACACACATCTTTCCAACGGCCTCTACATTTGCTGAGTAAATTTTTCATTTTGTGGTCCTTGCTATAAACCCCCTCTTCACCTAACTGAACAAAAAGCTGTCGGTACGGGAGGCTGCCCTGGCCAAACGTGCCTGTCGCTCACCTTTATAAATCACACGGTTTCATTGGCTCTTAATAGATTTTAGAAGCACACAGGCTCTCAGTATCATGAAGGGAGTCCAGGCGAAAGGACTATTAAAATGCACACACACACACACACACACACACACACACACACACCTCGTGAAAATCGTGCCTTCTTGGGTGTTTGCTTTTCTATTCTATGCTGAAGTCGAGAGCCATCTAGATAAAAAGCTGGCATCTGGAGCGCAGGGACAGCCAGGCACCTCCCGCTTTGGCCTCGCTCTACCTAGCAGATGCCGCTTCTCTCTGCCCAGATAAGCAGCTCCCACGGCCCAGTGTGGGGCGCAGAGAGGGTGCAGATTGCACTGCGGGAGATGGGTAAGGCCAACCTGAGGACCCCCGCGTATGAGTTTCCTCCATTCGACTTTCAGACTGGCCTAAGAAGAGTCTCGATGTGAAACCGGTACAGCCTGAGGACCCTCTCTGGTCGCTCCCACCCAATGAGAAGGCTGCAGATGTCCAGGCGCCAGTCCGCGACCCTTCGCTTGGTCAGGAGCTGCCAGTTTGTACAGTTTAAATCTCATCCCAGGCCCTGTCAGATAACAGTTGCAAAGGAAAAAGAGGAGAGAGACAGACAGACAGACAGACAGACAGAGAGGTAATCTTAAGAGCAGAATTACAAAACAGTTCCATTTATATGCGGGGCAAATTTATGTTTTCATGAGAGTCTGCCAGGCCATTCTAACAGTTTTAGCAGTGGATTGCTCTATCCATGTTTATCAAATATTTAAACATCCCATTTTTATTGAGCTATAATGTCTGCTGAATATGTAAGCAAAAGAAGAAGGATGAATTTTCTTTTTTACAGCAAGATTACAACGGCAACTCTTGGCTCATCATCTGTTCCCATTTATAGAATAGTCACGTTTAGATTCTCTTATTGGCTAGAAAAAGAAATAAATCATTTTTGGTCTTCCATAAATACATATTATGTAGGTCCAGATCAATTGATTGATCTATCACAACATTAATTGATCAACATAGCATCTATCTGTCCATTTATTCATCTGAGAGAGAAGCAGATGACATATAATTAGTTCCATAATGGAATAACACTTTTCGTCCAATTAGCACAGCCGTGAATGGTTCTCTTTCTTGAAGACAAGTAATATTTATTATTGTACTCTACCAGCTCTAACAAATCAGCTTGGGGGCTATCTCCTGTTTAAAATGAGTATCACTGGTCAGAAGTATCTATTTGGAGTGGGGTGCTTGTCTCATAGTCTGTAAACCTCCACTACAAACAACTGCAGCTCCAGTAAACTAGTGTCCAAACCACCTCACCCATTATGATGGACAGTAACCAGTGATCTAATAAAATGATTGGAGCTGAAATTTTGCATTCACAGCAGCAAGCAAATCATGAATAAGCCACAGAGATGAATATGCATATTCATTTTTCCTCTCTGCAACACACACACACTGCTCACTTTCTCACTTCCTAGCTGTGCGAGCATCGAGACACTAATGCCTTGAAGTACAGGGGCGAGCGGGGTGTGGCGACGGAGCCGGCTCCCGCCGTGAGCCCTTTCTACACAGTGGGGCCTGGCAGATGCTTTGTGAGGGTCTCTCTCTGAAAAGGCAAAATCATAATTCCAAGCCTGGAGGTTAGGAACTGATTTTCATGGTGTCAGAAGCATATTTTAAAGACAGAATGTGTATTCGATGTGTCCTTGCTGACTGGGTGGGTGTACTGCTTGTTCTGGAGATAACTGAGGTTTTATGACACAGAGTTTGGGTCAAGAACGAAAAGTTTCGAAGATTTACACTTTTCTCCAGCATTGACCTTTTGGCTTTATTCCTTAATTAAGCAAAGACATGGCTGCAAAAGGGAGTATTATGGGATGCTGTATCCCCAGGGCGTTATGAGGTACCAGACACAGTTAAGCTATCTCAAGACAACCATGTTCTCTGGAGTTACTTTATTGCTATTATAAAAAATCTTTATTATGGGGAAAAATATGTATTTTTATGCCAGAAGAAGATGAAGATGACAGTTAGGCTGTTGAATGGTAGTTTCCGTTGAGCTTCATGCCCACAGAGATTGTAAAACACCCAAGACTAGGGGAGGCCTCCTGATAGAATCTTAAGAAACCTAAAGGGGTATATTAATCTTTGTGAAATTCATAGTTGGAACAGGTAACCATTAACTGGCACTTTCCGGTTATCAAGATATTTTATGAAACCGAAAAAGTCCTATTACACTTGCTAACAGGGCCAACTCCGGGGGTGTGGCTGGTGAAATCAACTCCTTCCGCACATCTCAGCTCTAAGAATCCGGGATCCTGACGCCCCGAGATGCTGCTGCTATGTGATGCGCACTCCTGCCAAAGCTTCCCCGTGAGTTTGTTGCTCTCTTAGTAAGAAAGAGAAAATGATTAAACGAAGAAAATGATTCTTCTTTTCCATTGAGAATCTGGCAAACTTTTCAATTTAATCTTTGTATTTTTGCTATGCTAAGCAACTGCTCTAGTACTGAGCTATGCCCTCAAACCCCTCTTTTAAAGCAAATAGTTGGCCTCTCCCCCCTGAAAAAAATCACCTTGAATTAAATCACCTTGATTTACTTGGTTTACCAAAATGAGATTCCCCACCTCTCCTTTGAAACACAGTTTTTTGTTCTGGTTTTGTTTTTTGGTTCTTTGAGACAGGGTCTTGCTATGTGGTCCAGGCTGGCTTAAACTCAGGGCAGTCCTCCTGCCTCAGCCTCCAGAAGGCTGGGATTGCAGGCATGTGCCACCATGTCTGACTGAAGCACAGTATTTTAAAAACTTTCATTATGGAGTTTCTTTTGCTACCTGGAAAATTAAATACTTACTCATCTGTTAATCTTTGTGTTTATTGTTTATATTTCTGCACCACTGAATCCCAGAGGGAATTTGAAGTGGTTCTTGGATTTCTCTTCCTCTGGCTTTTATTAGTGGATCTTTGGGAAGATCTTCTGGGAGTTCACCTGCTTCTTTGATATCTGTGCCCTAGGAGGAGAACAGAATGATTGACCTTCTTCTACCTCTGTCATGGAGAAGTGACGGGGATCCGTGACCCACACTTCGGGTCCTTAACTGGGGAAATCCAGCTGCAGAATAGGGACACGTTGGCATCTTTGGGTTAGCAGAAAGAGCTGCAGGCTCGCCCGGCACATTCTGTGTTAAGGGAAGCCAAGGCGACAGACACAGAACAGACTCTCCACAAGGCAGGGCCCTTGTTCCTCCATGCAGCGCAACCACTTCAGAGTGCTCTCAGCTACCCAAGCAAGCTTTGGCTTCCTTCATGAGAATTAAATTCCATCGGAAACAAAAACCGAGACCAAAAAATCCACAAACAAAAAACCTCTGTTTAGTTTCTATGTAGAGGCAGACACTGGGCAATTTAGTGAGACTGTGTCTCAAACTTTTAAGAAAAGCATAACAAGGCCTGGGCGTGTAAACGGAATGTGAAGGCCCTGGGCTCAGTCCCCAGTACAAAATGAATTAATTTATTAATTAATGAAACAAAAGGACAGACCAACTCTTGGGGGAGGTGCTGGCGATCGAACTCAGAGCCTTGTGCTTGCTAGGCAAGCGCTGTGCCACTGAACTAAACCCCAAAGCCCTGGACTTGTTGTTTAAAAGTATCTTATCCTGCTGCTGAAGAGAGCTCAGTGAGGAGATTGATTGCTCTGGTCTTACTCAAATGGCCTCGGAAGGATCTGGAGCTGCAGGTGGCTGCCGGCTACCTTCTCTCCTTGCTGCATCTCAACACCTCCACAGGCCAAATCTCACTAAAATGCCTTAGTGTGCACTTAAAATCTTTCAGTCCTGGGTTATGGTCCACTCCTCAGCCATTTATTCAGCACAGGAGAACCACATTCTAGGCATCTGGAGCTGTTCCTTGGGTCTCAGTGGACCTCACTGGTTGCCCCAGCCGAGTCTGTGGCGCTTCTTGTGTGGCAAAGGAGTGAGCAGCAGAGACCCCAGACAGACAGCCTCTTGGCTTCTTCCCAGAAGGCCCAGGTGTTGGAGGGACAGGAGCACATCCAGTTTTCCCTGGTCCTGGGCCGGGGAGAGCTGAGCATGTCCTTTAGTTAGCTCCACGTTTGTCAATTAGCAAGGACGTTCGGGCTGGACTCAGAAAGGACTCAAGTGTGATAGAAAGAACAGACTTGTAAATTAGAGAAATACTCGTGGCTGATTTTGTGCTCTATGGCCTTGATAGTAAATTCCTTTCCTTGTGGACGAAAACTTGCTGGGTGCCAGTTTCTTAGTAGGAATTTCACTTTCATCTTTGGTCTCATTGTATTTTTCTTTTGGGCAGAGTTTGTTTCAGGGTGTATGATGGCTGGCTCTATCCTAACAAAAGACACTTGAATTAAGCATCGGAACCAAACCATCCACACATGACCCCACGTTTCTTTCCAGATACAAAGTGGCGTCCATCAGTCCTGTGAGCCACTCTCAATGTGCAGGTTTCTCCTTCCATTTTGGAAGCAGAATAATCTCAGGAGATTGTCCCCAAAGCATAGCTGTTGAGTACATGGATTCAGAATTTCACCATTTCATTTTATCAATTTTCAGACCTTATTGAGTTACCTGCGCGTTTCTTCTCTTCCAAAACGCTGTGTGCTCTTCCTGCGGTGCTCTTTTATTTTGAAGACCCTGATGCAGGCCACTCAGGAGCCCTGCAAAAAAGCCTTCCTGTAATGAACCAGTGTGAGCAATGTAGGAAAAATATGGTGCAAAGCGGACAGAAAACCAAGTTCTAATTTTCCTACTTCTAAAGGATTATATCAAACAGGTTTAAAATAATGGAAAGTATCTGGTATCTCCGTGTGTGGTAGCAGAAAAGTGACTGCCACCAATGAGACGGTGTCGTATGGACTGGATACATCGCCAAACACTTGAACAGAACACACGCACATAACAAGGTCAGGCCAGCAGGCCCTTGGGACAAAATGGACCAAAGCAACTTCTGAATTGGCACTGTGGCTCAAGGTTTGATTGGGAATACAAAGAAACTGTAAGGCAACCACAGTGAATACACAGTGCAAGTATTACTTCTTGTTATTTTCCCAGCTTTTTCTGATTCCTTTATTTTTAATGCCACTGTGAAGATGTAGAAAGTACAGTCTGAGCAAGGTACGTATGATGAGCACCACAATGGAGGCCTATTGGTAATCATTTGGTAATAAGTACCTAAATGATCACTATTAGAAGAAAATACAGAACTGATGCCACACACACTCTAATACGAACGTATTTATGCACGTCTACAAACACACCATCAAGGCCGGTCCCCAATCCTGTGCTCCATGAATGGAAACTCCAGAGAAGTTTATTGGACTGCACTGTTGGCCTGCGCGGAACCGCAAGGTGGGGCCGTGTCCCACCTCCCTCGCCAGGCACTGCTGGGGAGCCCGCCTTCCAAATCCTCCGGCCCTGAGGCCACGGAAGCAACTCACTCTTCACTTCGTGCTAAGTAAGTGCGTTTCTCTTTTTCTTTTTTTAAAAAAAGTTTTTTACTCGAGGGTCCAGAACTTAAATGTTATCCATTTTCATGCAAACTAAGTTTCCATCTGACCTCACAGCATGATTATTAGGGTTACAGGAGTCTAACTCGGTTTCTGATCCTGCGAAAATTGTCAACCACTAATTTTTGCAGATCTTCATATCTGCTAATGTTTTAGCACTGGAACGCAGAAATAAGGCCACTAACGGCTAACAGCACTTTCCCCCCGATTTTGTTGCTGTGGTATTAGAATTCTGTTGGGGTGTTTACCGTTCTTCCTTCCTTGAGAAACTGGGTTACTTCCTCCATCTGAACCCCGCGGGGAAGTCAGAAAACCGGCTCTCGAGCTAGCGTGGCGACGCATCTTAAGAGCGAGCCCCTGAGCAGCGGGGAGAAAACATATTCCCGGACTTGGCGGAGGCCCACAGGCCCGGCAGGTCGGCGCGGCGAGGCGCAGGGGGAGGAGCGCCCGGCCGCTCCCGGGGGAGCCTGGCCTCGCTCCCCCAGGCGGGGACAGGACATGACAGCCGGTTTGTGCACCAGCATCCTTAATATTTCCTTCCTTTCAGAAGTAAATAGAGCGTTCCCTTATCTGAATGCTAATTTCCTAGTTAAAAACCCTGCCTCGCTGACAAGGGACCGAAAGAGTTTTAAATCACAGATGTAGAGTATCAAATGCAATAATGCTCTCGCAATAGTGCATTGAAGCCTCAATTAATTAACCCTCGGGCTAAGTAGGCAGGTACACGGCGGTGGCCGCAGGCGGCGGATGGATGGGATTTAAATGTGCATCTCATTTCCCCAGCACGCAGCGCGCCGTTTGGTTCAGAAAGGAGTCATTTTGCACACTCGCCTCATTTACCGCCGCTCTAATCCCCCTAATTCCACCTGAGATCGGGGATTGAAAGGGAAGGCGAGGCGCGGCCGGCCCTGCGGGTCCCCGGGGCCCGGGTCGGCCTGAAGGAGGCGGCCGGTCCCACTTCGGACCCGCCGCCCGTCCGCCCCGGCCCGGCCCGGCCCGGCCCGGCGCCTGATGACTCGGTGCCACTCTGCAGCTCATTTCCCTGCACGCGATTTACCATCTGTGAACTCGTCTTTAACCTAATAAAAATCATCCAGCTTTTGACTAACAAGAAAAGGAAACAGTGCTCATTGTGGGGTTTGGGGAAAATGGCTTCGCTAATGGGCAGGATGAGGGCGGCTGATTTATAGGCGGTTTTAACTGTAGGCTATGATTAGGGGGCTGGTAGTAAGTGCATTAGATGTCTAAGTGTGGCAATAGAGTAAATAGGCGTTTTATTTATCGCAGTGCCAGGGGCCTCTTAGCGGAAGAGCGCTTCTCCAAATTGAAATATAGCAGAGTTTACACTCCTGATTAGGGCTTCAAGCGCACAGCCCAAGGCTATCAGCTAAGCAGAAACAACGCTCTCTGACACCTAATTGTCACTGGATTAATGTGCAAACAGGGACACCGAACAGCAACAACAAATAACCCGGTGTCAGAGCGCTGGTGGCAGTGTCCACTCGCAGTGACTTGGGGCCAGATTGGAGTTTATATGTCAAAACGGGCTGGAATCAATGCGTGGCTCCTCCTGCAAAGGGCCGGCCCAGTCGTGGCGCTGGCTGATCTATGTGTGTGTGTGGGCATATTATGTGCAGAGTGGAGGGGACCAGGCAGACGGAGGAGGTGAAATGCCTTTCCATTAATTTTTCTTCTGCTTTATGCTCCCGAATTCACAGCTATTAAGATAAATTTATGTGAATCAGGTCTTTCTCTCCAGGATCTTGTGACTTCCGCCTGTCTCCATATAAAATTTAATAACCCTGTTTGTGAATCAAATCATTCCCACAACAACAGATTCAATCTGGGTTGCCACCTGTCTGGCTTTGGACACGAGCGACCGAATTGGGCAGCTGGGTTCCAGCTTTTCCTGGGGCTTGGGGTGGGTTGGCTGCTGGTGGGCTGGTTGGCCCTGGGGTTTTCTACAGCAGGCCTAGACACTGGCTGACATCTGAGGGCGAGGAGGGCGGCCTTCCATATTCCCAAGGACCCTGTTTGTTAAATGACCACATTGGTGGCAGCCCTATTTTTAAAACCCGGGAGCTCATTAGCGTCTAAAGCAAATGGAGGAATAGGTTACATTCCAAGAAGTTCTTGTGCTCACTCATTTTTCTTCTACAATTAGCCATTTAGGGAGGAAAAAGTCACAAATACATGAATTATGTTCCTAAATGTATTTCTAAAGTTCTTAAGTTTTATTGAGCATGAAAGTTGGTCTTTCTCTGTGTTAAGGACTGAAGAAGCTATAGAACTAGCTAGTAGCTCAATGGTGCAAAGTCTTATGATTTAAACTTGACATTTGCAATTTTTTGCCGTAAAATATTACTTTCTTTATTTCAAGACTTTAGTTGAAAACCTTGTAATTCCCTTTAAGCTCCATTTGATTGTCAATTGCACACCTCTCTCCGAAGCGTAAGGCCTGTGATTTTCATACACAGGTGATTTACGCTTTTTGTGTCACAATATAATGTACTTTGATATGGCTCACACTTATTTCTCTTGCACCATGCGAGCTTTCCCTTTGAGGGGCCACGAATTCTACAGTGAAGCTGTGAAACAGTTGTGCCCTGGCTGGAGATCTCCTTGAATTGTCCAAAATCGCCTTTTTTGCTGCCATATCCAGTCTTCTGTGCTGCTCCGTTTCATGTATTTTGAGAAAATGGTGTCTGCACATTTGGATAATAGGATGAACTAAGTTTCGCTGTTGAAAATTTCAATTGCTGGCCACAGGAAGGCCAGACCCGGCCTCAGGTGTAAGCAGGGTGGGGAGCAGAGTGTGTTCTTCACAAAGCTGGCCCTGCATTGGGGGAAATTCCGTGTGTTTCTCTAATGACTTGCTGGGGGGACTTGACATGTTCTAGTTGTAAATCTCTGACGTCAGCTACACTGCTGACCAGACCATCACATTTAGATCAGTGCATATATTAGAACAACTACAGCTGAGTAACCAAAAAATGTCACAAATGAATGTTAAGTTCTCTGGAAAACTAATAATACATATTGTTGTAGTAAGGATTAGAATTCATGTAGGAAATATTTTGTTGATTCCAACTGTTATACTTTGTAGATCTTGGTTTGTTGCTTCTTAGAACTGGAAGGAAATACAGAAATTACTACACCTTCTTTACAACCCTATTTGCAGATGGAGAAACTGAGGCCCAGAAAGTTTCAGAGGTCTTACTCAAAGCCACACATAGCACTAAATCTTCCAAGTGTTCCTCATATGCGTCATTGTCCAATAAACACTGAAAGCATGTGAGAAAAATATCAAAAGTTTTCATTCTACCTTGTTAAATATTTGGGCATTTAGAAACATTCAGTTTCTCCTGACACAGGGGCCAGAATATAGCCCAGTGGTAGAGAGCTTGCCTAACATTTGTAAGACCTGGGTTCAATTCCCAGCACTACTAAAGAAAATTCTGCCACATAAAAACTGACTTTTAAATTATCAATTTAAGAAATTATTCAAAATGGGTGTTATTCCTCTATCCCTTGCTAGAAACTGCAAAACATAATTGACTTTTTAAAGGAATTTTTCAGTGTTTGAAAGTGTTACCTTGTCTCACTTTGAGGCTGGACTTCCATTATTCCTCTTCTAGTTTTCTGCTTTTTTATCTCCCACTCTTTCTTGCTATTTTGGCTTTTTACCTTCTTCAAACTTGAAAAGGAGGAAACTAAATTTGGGTGTGGTGATGCACACCTGTAATCCCAGTACTCTGGGAGACTGAGGCAGGAGGATTGCAAGTTCAAGCCCAGTTTGGGCAACTTAGTGAATCCCTATCAATCAATCAATCAGTCAATCATCAATCAATCAATGGGCTGGATATGTAATTCACTGAAAGGCCCTGGGTTCAATCACCAGAAATGCCAGAAAGAGAGAGAGAGAGAGAGGACTCAGAGAAGTTGAAATTATCATTGATTGATAAAATATTTTATGGAGAAAATAGGACAGAATGGATTTTGATTATCATACTTCTTCCTGCTCCCCCTGGCTCTCAGTATGATTTGTAACCAAGGGATGACCCAGGGTGTGGAAGAAAGGTAGGTTTTAAAATTATTCTACTCAATTAATGTAAATGTTATATGCCATAACATGAGCTGAGATTAATAATATCAACAAGAATGAAAAATATGATAGGGGAATTGGAGGAAGAGGGAAGGAGGGAGAGGGGAAAGGGATTAAAAAAAAGAAACAAGCTGTAGTATGCACATGTAACCACTCCCCAAGATGATTGTAAACTTTGTGAACTGCAAACATGTACTAATAAAAAATATAACAATTCTGGGGGTTGGGAATTTAGCTTAGTGGTAGAGGGCTTGCTTAGCAGGCTCAAGGTGCTGAGTTTAATCCCAGCACTCCCCCAAAAAAGTTCTGCTAGAAAGTTACAGAGGTGTTTGGGTAAGACTCATTCTTGGAGTTCCTGTGCTTGGTTTTGTGTACAAACTTCAGGATGTGTGTGATTATTACGCTTCTGCCCCCTGAGTGGAGCCAGGTTTTACAAGAAGTTGAGTGAACTGGAATCAGATCACATTAACTAAGAAAAAAATTAGTCCCCTTGGAATTTGGGGTGTGGCCATTTACATCCAGACCTTATCTGAACTTTCTGGCAATGTGGTCCACCTCTGGATAGTGTCGTAGCTGTGGGAAGTGAAGTCACGCTGGGAATCTGCTGTGTCCAGCTGGGCCACAATCCCCGGGGCTGTGAGGCTGGAGCCAGAGCGAAGACACACAGTGACCGGAACTCTGTGAAAGGACGGTGAGGAGCACTGACTGTCCTGGGTGAACACTTTGGGAAGCATTTTGACAAGAGCCTCAGCCATTTTGGAGAAAAGGGCCAGGTAGCAAAGAGAAAAGACCACTGAAGACGGACAGGCGGGTTAGGGTTGGGGTCGGGGCACTGGGACGACCTAGTGGGGTGACCTTGAACAAGTCACTGTAAAACAGCCACAAATGATCATTTTCTAACCTGCAGTGAAGGCACCGCAGACACGGTTTCTTAAGGTGAGGCCCGTGAGTCACTAGGGTAAGCAGCCCCACCGGAGGTCCTAATGCATTGAAAATGATCAGACCAAAGGACCTGCACATTTTCTAGGAAATGTGAGCCTTTTAATCACTTATGCTTTAGCAGTTTGAACTCTAGTGTTACACTTTGCGGGAAAGACTTGAAGAGACACTGGTGGCCGATTTAAAATTCTTCTTCAGACCACAGGAGTACTTCATTAGGCAAACTCTTGAAGGACTTTTTCTCAGATTAGACATCTGCATACAGAACATCAGTGGTTGTCACCGTTTGCTTTTTAAGGTTCTCTCTACCTCAAGAAAAATCACATTACTTTTCTTTAATTAACAAAAATAGGTTGTGGATTGAAAATACTATACGATATCCTCATGCTAATTTCCTGGCCTATTTAAATTTGTCTCTTTTATCTTTAAGGAGTGTCAGGAATCAGTGTCTATAGCAAGGTGATTTTGTTTATTTTTTGCATTTTCAACTTTTGAGAAAAATGAAAAGCAAAACTATCTCAAGTCCATATTCCTTTAGGATTATACAAGGATTCCGGTTCATTAACATCACAAAATGATGTGCATCTACACATCTCCCTTATATTTAAAAATAATTAAAGGCAGACAAGTTAGACTGTATTCCAAACATGCACATTATTCTTTGGCAAGCAATCTGTAGAAGTCACTTTTTTCTCCCCCAGTGCTATAGAGCTAATTTCATTTTCATTCTACAGCTGGATTTAAAATCCAGTAGACATTTCCTGTAAGGGGCTGTGTGAGGAACAGCGTATCAATTTGAGTTCTTTTTTGGGGGGGTGTGCTGGGTATCAAACTCGGGGCCTTGGGCTTGCTAGGGGAGCGCTGTATCACTGAGCTAAATCCCAGCCCCTTCAATTTGAGTTCTTGCCTGAGTAAAATAAAAGCAAATGCGTGCCGTTAGCAGCACACCCCCCTCTCTCTCCAGCATGCTGAATGCTGGCCAGGCAGGAACAATGTATTGTGAGCTTTCTGGGCATTCTTTGCAGGTAAGATTTTTTTCCTGCCACTGACTTGAGGGAGGTTTTTCTAAGAGCACATCTTCTTAATGGTATTCTTTCCCCTTCCCAGTGAGGAACTATTGATTGAGTGGACACCGCATACTGTAGCTGTTCTGAGCTGCCAGCAGCAGAGTTTCCTGTGATTGATTTTATACAGCACCTTTTATACTTGAGAAATCCCAAAGCACTTAACAAAGCGCTGAGTGAGTGCGATGCTGATGGCGGTGGTGCAGGTGGACCCCGGCAGCCGCACAGACACCGGCCGCTCGCATTGCTTCAGAGTCGCCAGCTCTCCAGAGGGACGGCGGGCTGAGTCACCAGTGCCCTGTCTGGTCCTCCTAGCATCTCCAACCTGGAAAAGACGTCCAGCTGTCTTGGGGGATGTCCCCCGGCTGTCGCGCTGACCTGTCCTAAGTCACTCAAGGCAGACAAGCCAGCTCTTCGGGAAGCCTCCACTTCCTCTTTGCTCAGCACAAGTCTTAGGGGTGGTGGTCCTGTCCAGTCCAAAGTTCTAAGACTGATTCTCAGACATTTCTTGAGCCTGGCATGGGTGCCTGGCTGTGTGCCAGTCACCTGCTCCGGACAGCAAAGATCTTGGGCTGACTTTAGTGTTAGACAAATGCAAAAGCCAACAAAAGGGCGTCTCCAGAGATGCATAGTATGTTTCCGCTCAGAAGGAACGCATATCACTACTTGCCTTTCTGACACCTAGCACAGCACTTGGCATATAGTGAGCCCTAATAAATGTTTGTTGAGTGAATGCGTGACAATGAAACATCTCTTTCATTGTCTGAGAAAGTACATTGCAGAACAAGAGGTGGGGCATTCACAGCCTAGGGTTTCTGCCTTTGTAATGAGTGCAAAATAAGCTGGCCCTGTGCCCATAGCAAAAGCAGAAGGGGGACAAACATAGTGCCCCTTCTCCTCTGTGTTTTTCTCTCTGGTGTTGATGCAAAGATCTGCAGCTTCTTGTTTTGACTTGCTAGTTGGGAGTAAAAAAGGAGAAATTGGACAAGGTCAAAAGAACAGACATTAAACTCAGAGGGAGAAGTGTGGTCCATGAAGCTCCAGGAAAAACGAATCTGAGGCCTGCGGAGTCTCTGAGGAGAGAAGAGCCTGGCTGCTGAGCAGGGCTGGAGGGGATAAGGGGACTGCCACACAGGGCCATCAGTCCCTCTCAGGGCCCAGGCTGTCCTTGCCTTTTTTTCATAGCTGGGTGGTTCCCTAGGGAGCTGGAGGCCCCCGGAGGGTGGGGGAAGGGTGCACTCAGTCCTGCGGGCCCACACAGCCGGCCGGGAGGGAGGAGACAAGTGGCAGTAGTGAGTGACCAGGGATGTCTGTGGGTGGTGACATCTCCACCTCCCATCAGCCAGCTAGCTTGCTCAGAAGAGGACACCCTACCTCCGAGTTAAAGTGTGTGTGTGCTTCTTTATACCTGGCTTTCTACGTTTTATATGTATGCTCAAGGCTTCAAAATTCGTTTTCATTCAAATTTATTTGGTTCCTATGCAGCGCAGTGACATATATGCTGTCCTTTGCTCTAAGTGGCCCAGAAGGGCCAATGGTGTCTTCAACCCCATCGACAGAGGAGGAGGCTGAGGTCCCAAGAGGACAAGTGGCTGCCCAAAGTCATCTGGCAGCCAACGTGGAGCAGGAAGGAGACTCTGGTTTTCAAATGTGGTCTCATTCACTGTCCCTATGACCGTTTCCATCTCGAACTGGAGAAGAAAGAGCAACTTTATGGTTACAGCGCTTGGTACTGTACTTGAAGGACTAAGTTGTGAACGTTTATAGTTCACTTTTAGGAAGAGGAATAAACACTATGAGATTTGCTCATAAGGGTCACAGCTGTGTGCACTGACTCTCCTCGCGGTGTCTTCGAGGCCTCGACGCCCGCTCTGGAAGAGGAGTGAGCTGGGCTGGGGCCGGGGCTCCAAGGCCTGTTTCAGATCCATGCCGGCTTGCTGGGAGCTGGCGATGGCCCGCGCTGGGCTCAGGGCTGGGCACGCAGACGCACAGGGTGCGGTTCCAGGGCGCGTGGAAGCCAGGCGCACTTCTCCACACCGGTTGGCAGTCATTCACATGGTCACCTGTTAAGAGGTGTCCCTTGCACGATACAAGCAGTGTGAAGACACCGCAGCCGACTCGCTTTTCCTTACGTGTGGGGTGGTGTCCTGCTCCAACAGCCAGACACTGAACGAGGTCTCTGTGGCATTGCCAGCGAGCAGGTGCTGCCATTAAACGGACAGTGCTGGGGAGACTTGAGAAAGCAACCCTGCGTGTCTTGGCGGCCCAGAGGGGACGGCTGGGGGATCAGGGCCTTTGCTGTTGGGGCAGTGCCCGAGCGTGTGCCCTGCGTGTGGGCGAGGCCTGGTGTTGCACAAGAGCCTGACTGCGGGAAGCAGGCCCCAGCCCGAGGAGCGGGTCGGCAGGGCAGTGCTGTTTGCAAGAAAAGCCAGTCACGGCCCCTCACAAGGCCGAAGGAGAAAGAGGCGTTCCCTGCACCGAGTGACATTTTGGAAAACTGAAAATCGCTTCAGTAATACTGGATGTGAGAATCTTTGTAATCGAAAAGAAACGCAATAAACACCTCAGTTGGGAGCCTTCTTCAGTATTTCACAAATCACACAAGCCAGCTCTTGGCACAGGAGAAACCCACACGGCGCGCCTTGTGGATCATCAGCTGCCGCCGCCAGATACCAGCGAAATCGCCCCCGCCGCGGCGGCGTGGGCACGAATGGGAGGCAGAGGCGCCTTTCTTTTTTCTTTTTTCCCTCTTTTTTTAACTGTTAAAAATGGAAATCGGCGTCTGAGTATTCCATGAAGTTCTTCAGGTTCATTAACAAGGTCAAAATCAATGTTATTTTACTGTTTGGAATCGGTTTTGGCGGAACAATGAAAAGAAACCATAGTAGAAGTAGTCTTAATATAATCATTTTCTTTTCATTGTTCTTTATGGGAAAATAATTTGGCCCGAAATTTAGTGGTCCCATCAGGGAAGTGATATCTTTAAAAAGGTGGTCTGAAGGACAGGTTTTACTGTACTTTAATAGGCTTATAGATTAATATAAATCTTAATATTCATAATCTTTACCGTTTCTTTTCTCAATCTCTGCTCCATCTATACATCTATTTATAATGTATGTTTCAAACACAAGATACACTTGATTTTTATTGAATATACTGATGGTGCTACAGGGACTGCCACTTGACCTAGTTAAAAAAAAAAAAAAGAACCAAAGGGTCAAATTTATGGACAGGCTGCTGCTGGAGACAGAGTTTTGCAGATAACGCAATGGCTGGGGGCAAGGCTCTCTTTGCAGATTTGCTGCGCGCTAGCATCTGCGCCTGGCCAGGCTGGAAGATAAATACGTGCGTCTCAGTGCCAAGTTGTGCCATGAAGAAACGTGGACTCCTCACCCGACAGCTTGATTTTTCTAACCAAACCCGGGACGTTTTCAATCTATATATGCTCACAAAAGAAAATCACAGTGATAACAAATATGCAATTTACCTATTGACTAGAGAAGAAAATACGTAGCTATGTAATCTTTAGCATGAATAAGGAAATACAGGTTAATTTATCTTTATGTGACTAACTAAAGGAAACATTATTTAACTGATTCTGTTTTTATTTTGACTCTGAGAATACCTGGTTTGCCTGTCAGCTTATTATGTTATCAGCAGGGAAAGAGTTAATGAAGAGTGTGTGTTTAAAATTGATATATTATGTAAAATATGTAAATATAAATATATCTTTTTTGCTGATTATGAAAGTAATATAGCCACACTGTAGAAAACTTACAAAATATGGGCATCAACTAATAATTTACCACCCAGAGAAAATCACATTAACATTTTCTCTATTGCTTTCCACAGTTCAGAGCATCCTGTGTGTATAAAACTGAACACGATTTATTTAATTCCATTGTATGGTACCATAACTGCACTATTCCCTATTAATTGGATGTTTCTGTGGGTTTTTTTTTTTCCTGTTATAAATATAGAATAGTCACAACTTTTTACTTAAATCTTTGCATTTCAGTCCATCTTCCTGCTAGGAGCTCCCAGAGATGGATTTACTAGATTAAATCTTGGAGTGAACATTTTTGAAGCTTTTGCTACATATTGCCAAACATATTACCTCCAAAATCTGAGGCCACTGTGTACTGTAAACTTATTTTCATGAGATTTGATGTATTTCACCAACATTATGGAAACAACGTGGTTTCAGATTTCTCAAGCAGTAATCTCCTGCAGTGACATTCTAGAAAGAGGCCTGTTTTGCCTGCTGTCTATAATTCTTCTGGTTGAGTCAAAGAGGGACTTTTTCTTTTTTAAAATTATGTGGTTTTAGCATAGATAGGACCCTGGATTCAATCCCCAGCCTACACTACAAGAAAAAAAAAACTGGTCTTCAGAAAATGTTTAGTATTTCAAACATTAATATTAATTGGGAAAAAGAGAGAGGAACTTGAATAATCGCCTATGTATCTACTTTAGGGCCACACACATTTTTTTGTAATAAGAAAAACCCCTGAAATTTATTAGTAGAAAAATGAGACTTTAAAAGTGTTTATGCTTCCTTGCCCGCCCACCTCCCCACTTCACTGGCTTTTTGTATTCTGTCTGCAGCCCTTTAGTCCTCTAAGATTTTTGGTCATATGCACTGTGTCATAGTCCTGTCCCTCGTGTTGGTGAGGATGTACGTTCTGTCTGTGGATTCTGTGTACACAGCACAGAGGACGGTCCCTGCCTTGGTGGCTTCTTCCTTGTGGTCCTTGCATCCTGTACACCAGGTTCTCAGCACCCATTGTCTGGTGGCCTTCTGTTCAAATCTGCCGTGTGTGTTAAATGCAGACTGACCAGTAAGGTCTGCAGGCTTTGCATAGTCACACCGGGAGCCCAGGAAAGGCGAAAGCATGGTGGCAAACAAATAGCCTCATTCACATTTCGATCTAGGTCAAGGATTCTGGGTTGCCTTCCTCTTATCTTCCATTGTCTGCCAGTGTGTGGCTTTGACCACACTGAGTGGCTTTCCCATATCTTTTTTGCCTTCTGGCTTTCCAGTTGGGAACCCAGTCTTTTTTCTGTAAAATGAAAGTGAACATTGCAAACAAATCACTTCCTCCGGCTTCCTTTGGTCAGCCTCAGAAAGCCTTTTCCCAGGCGGAAGGGAAGTTCGTCTGCGGAAGAGGAGCTGCCCTGTCAGTGTGGCGGCCTGTCCCTGAAGGGTCCTGAAGACAGGCAGGGGATGGGAGTTGGAGAGCCCCTGAGGGGACCAGCCTGCCTGGAGCAATACCTGCTTTTGTATGGAGACCTGACACTAGTGACTTGTTTTATTTGAAGTAGAGGTTTATTTCAAAGTAGTTTATAACTATGTATAAAGTATAACATCTTTCCTAGAAGCTGGTGGAATGTAAATAGTAGGAAAACAAATATGAATGTTCTCTGCACCATGCATGCCTTACAAAAGACATTTACCAAGTTGTGTGATGTGTAAAAATATATTTATCTACCAACTTTACTGTCATTGTGGAAAATTGCACAAACCAATATCTGTAAGTGAATAATTTTACATATAGTTAGTGTCTTTTTTGATTAAGAAAGTCTTTTAAAGAACATATTAATTATGCATCTTATATATCCTAGGTGGCTAAAGCAGCGCTGTGACTAGAGACCTGCCAGTTGTTTTGTTAAAATAACAGAATGCAGCTGTGGTAAGGAAAAAAAAATGCAGCATATCTGGAACAGCCATTTTTACTTTCAAAGAGCGGGGGAACCAGAGTTGACATTTTATTTTGCAAAAGCAGGAAGGAGTCTAAGGGACAAGTGCAGGGCCAGGCAGTGTGTGGGACACGAGGCAGCGAAGGTCGTGTCCTGCTCACGTTCCCGACCAGGACTTGGCAAATCAGTGGCAGATCATGTGTGGGAAAGCTGCCCTCACACGGAGGAAGGCATGCATTTGAAGAGGCTTTATCTACTTTTGCATTTGAGTCCTGATAGGAAAAGCTACTCTTTCCAAATGTAAACTTCTCTGGTTTGTAAAACCTCAGGGCACCCCCCCACCGCCCCCCCGCCCCTTGTTCATTAAAAACGTGCATTTGAAGGGAACCGTTTCCTGACCCAGATGGAGTGGATCTGTCTCTGGAAACACGATGGCGGGGTGTCCAAGAAGCGTCCTGGAAATGTCTCCCTCCATGTCCCTGGCTCTCCACAGGCGGCTGGGCAGGGCCCATCTGTGTCCCCTGCTTTGTGGGCCCCTCCCGGCCTGGTTGGTGGCTCTGAATAGGGAAGCTTCACAAAATCTGCATGAAAATTGGAACTTGTGGAAGCAATTTGCCATTTACTAACTCACTCTCTATGCCTTTTGTGTTTTGATCAATAAAAACTTAAATCCTTCACCCAGTTTAGTAACAACCTATTCTAATGCGTTCTGTTCCCCTGCTTGTCTTTCTGAGCCCTGGTTGTAGAGTGATCATTTGCAATGATACTCATTTTAAAAGGTTAATAAACAAGAAACTAAACCAACCATACAAATAACAGCCCCAAGAACACTTTCCAGAATGGGTTGCCACCGTACCGTTTCAAATTTAATATTCATGCCGAGGAAAGGAAAGGCCACAAACTCGGGGGTAAAACAGGACTGCATTTTGTGACTCACTCTCCAGCACAGTCTCTCACACTGGCTAGTGACTTGCTCTCACCAGCCCGAGTTCCATTCCTGTCTAGCGATCTGCACCAGGCCCCTACTAACTGAATTATCGAGACCCCTCAGTCACTCTGCAGGGGTCCTCTAATCCCATCAGACACACTCCCTCTGTCCCTCTGTCCCTCTGTCCCTCTGTGAGCTGGTGAATTAATTCTCAGGGGAGCCAGAAAGAGACCTCACAGGCCCAGAGCCAGTGCCTAGCGGCCTGGGGGACACAGTGGCCACCCCTGGGTGCGGCCCGGAGGGAATATAAATGTTTTCCCTAACCAGAGGAAGCGCCGCACTCACAAGCCACTTGCAGAATAGATTAAGCTAATTTATTAAACACAGTTTGCTGGTGGCTGAGGGGAGCTGGGAAATGATTTACAATTAAAAAAGAAGCATTACTGAGAGCCAGCCAGGGCCACCGTGGCCCCCAAGAGGGACAGCTGGGCAGGGAGTCGCCCGCCGGGTGGGGTGGCCAGGTGACCAGGTGGCCGCAGCAGTAGCAGAGCCAGGCCCGCTGTGTGCAGAGTCCGGGGCCAGCACCGCACAGGCGGCACAGCAACACCAGGATGCGCGGTGGGCCCTGGTGGGACCTTCTCCTCCCAGCCGAGCTCCGTGATTTTTGTGCTTTGTAACTTTCGCTTGCTCTGTCCCAGGTGCCCCGTGTACCAGTGCTGGCCTCTGTGAGGGTGCAGGACTGGGGATGGGGGACAGCAGAGTTTGGAAACTTTCAACTCCACCGTGCGTCCTTCTGGAGCTGTGATTCTTCACCGTGTTCTGTGCCAGCGACTCTGGTTCCATGATAAATATTCTGTAACGCCCCTTGTACTATTCTGAAATGAAAATGTGGGATAATATATTCTGCCCAAACACACAGGTCAGAAAAAGAAAAAGGAACCAGGCGTGGGGGTGCACACATTACAATCCCATTACACTGAGAGCTGGGGCAGGAGGATCTCCAGTTCAGACTCGGCCCTGGGCAATTTAATAATTTAGGGAGACGCTGTCCCAAAACAAGAAATAAACACAGGCTGGGGTAGGAGTCAGTGCAAAGGCCCCGGGTAACACAAGAAAGAAAGCCCGGAATGGGCTTTTTAACTAAGTACCTGACTTCCTCCTATGCGCAGGTTCATCCGAAACTGAGAACTACACCGGTGCTAAAACAGGGCGCTCCACAGTGAGGTCATCAACACCAAGAGATTCCAAAATTCTGGCAACTCTTGGTAAAGTTCCAGAATAGTGCGTATAGTAGTTGTATTCCTGAGAATCCCAGTGTATGTTAAAATGACACAGCACTTTTCATTCATCTTAGAAAGGTGTGAATTACCAAAGCCTTTTCCGTGCTTCCTTTGGGGCTGACATGACTTTCTTTGACACTCAGTGGCTCAGAGGATTAGCTCCAAATCCCTTGAATGATCATTTCCTGGGGGCCACATATTTCACACTGAAACCCTCCACGGGCCTGGCCAGAGTCCACACATTCTGGGCTGTGAGTCCCTGGCCTACGGCAGGGATCGAAAGGCCCAATGATGAGGCTGGAAGGAACTTGTGTGTCCTGGGGGAACCTTCAGCTGTGGCTCAGCCACGTTCCAAATGTCATATTCAGGTTTGGGGTCACTGGGGAGCTGCAGGGCCCGCCACCTCCATTCTGGAGGTGGAACCCAACATTACCATTACCCTCGGGCACTCTAGCAGTATCCACTTCGGAACGTGTAGGCAACAAATGCCCTCCATCTCTTCTACGGTTCTTGCTAAGCCATCTAACTTCTGGACTTAGGCAGTTTTGCTTTTTGGGTTTTTTTTTGTATAAGTGCATGGCTTTACACTAATGCCTGTTAAGGCCTTCTTGGTGTCTAAGATGTTTTTGAATACTGATTTTGTCTTTGAATTCATAAGCTTTCCCTTCCAGTTCTATGTCATCAGCATGTCAAAATATTAAAATTAGTTGTTATTAAACTATTAGAATTAATTGTTAGAGAGGCCTCTTCGCTAATGCTACACCATCAGTAAGAACACAATATAAATACGTTGTGAATGTATTGACTTTTCCCAGCATGGGCGTTAAGTATATTTAGTTGCACACCCAGAGCTGAAGGGAGAAGGCAGGGCACCTTAAAATGCTGTGTGTCTTCATTTGTTTTCTGTTTGTTAGAAATGTTTGGCATTTGTGCACTTTAATTTCAGCTACTCAGGAGGCTGAGGCAGAAGGAATGCAAGTTCAAGGCCCGCCTGGACAACTTAGACAGATCCTGTCTAAAAAACAAAATAAGAAAGGTTAGGTAGAGCACCCAGTATAACAAAGATGAAGGGGAAGGAGAAGGAGAAAGGAAGAGAAAGGGGAAAGGGCAGCAGAGGAGCAGAAGGACAAAAAGAAGGAGAAGAGGAAGAGGAAGAAGGGGGCAGAGGGGGAGGAGGAGAGGAAGAGATTGTTTGGCATTTATTTTAACTTAAAAAGTCTTGGAAGATTGATCTTCTCCATTGTCAATGCTGGAATTTTGTTATTTCTAAAAAGATTATACCAAATTAAAATAATTTTTAAAAGCCAGAAATTTCTCACAACCCTGTCAGTCTAATTAAATCATTTTCATTTTTCCATGCCCCCTTCCATGACTTCTGGTTCATCGACGCTTTTACGTATTGCATGCTCAATTTAAAAAAAAAAAAAATTCGTGTTTGACACCCAATAATTAGGTTTCCATATGTGTATGCAGCAAGTGATGGTCAGATTGGTGTTGTGTGCCCAATATTCTAGAGCTCTCTCCCTCATTCTCTAGAATGAATGGGGCTCAGCCTGGGTTTCCACTTAGGCACATACAAGTGAATTAAAATGGGCAACAACAGATTGTCTTGGACCCAGCCTTCCTCAGTGGGCTGACAAGCTAAAATTTTTGTAGGGCTTGAATAAAACTATCACTACGGTAGTCAGGTAGGACTGTGATATTGACTTAGCAGCTCACTTTTTAAAAAAATCCCTACACAGTATACTTACAGAAGTCTGAAGTGCAGCGAGCAAGAGGTCTTGGTCTTCGGATTTAATAGTCCTGGAGGTGTGGAGATTTGGAGCACTTTGGCGGGGGGAACCTGACTAGGGGCTGGGGCTTCAGTTGTGCTAGAGAGCAGAGGGAGGGCTGTGCTGGGTGGCAGAGAGGATGTCCTGAATCATTTGTGGCAATGAAGGGGTTCAGGCCACCTGTGCTGGGACAGCTGGGGACATGGGGACAGGGGGGCATGACCTCTCCCTGGGATCAACACCCCCTGGAGATGTCTGTCCACAGCCCAAGGAAGCCTCAGCTAAAGTCTGATTTACAACTGATACCCGTTCCTCTACACTCTTATGCTTACTCTTGTGTGAAACAACTTCAAGTGAGTAAGTCTTTTAGGGAACCAATAATAACAGTGTCCAGTTCTTGCAGGGAGTGAATGTTTATTTCACTGTGAGATGGGAATGGCTTCTGCTTTAGAGGTGAGTACTGCCCAGTCAGATCGAGCACCTCACCCAAGACACAGGTTGGCCTATTTCACAGCCCATGTTTATTTCACTTAAATATTTGGTGTCTACTTAAGAATATATGAATTTGAGCAATATAAAATGACAACGCAAGATCTCAAGCCTTGTCTGTCATTTAGGAAGACTCGAGAAGGTGAGCAGAGAGACTTGGGGCTTTTCCAAAGCATGAAGGTCGGAGTGATTGGGTCCCCGACTTCTCCCTGGATAAAGCATGGGGCATTCTGGGAACAAGTGAAGGGCAGAGACTTGGAGACTTAACAACAGGGAACCATCCTAAAACAGCGAAGCCTGGGAGGCAAGTCTGGCGTCTCTCAGGACGCAGGACGCTGGACTCAGAATATGTGCGCCATAACAGAATCAGTCACCAAATGGTGGGTGACTACAGATTGGTTACTAAATTCCTCCAGCCTTAGGCTGCATCAGTGTTTGATGAAAAATACATGATGATTCTTTTTTTTTTTTTTTTTTTTTTGTGGTGCCGGGGATCGAACTCAGGCCCTTGTGCTTGCAAGGCAAGCACTCTAATCACTGAGCTAAATCCCTAGCCCCTACATGATGATTCTTTAGAGTTGCTGAGAATTTCCTTGTAAGAAAAAAATAAGGAAAACTTGACCTCGTTTAGTATACGCGAGGCTTTGCAGCCTTCAGTCAAGCCATGAAATGTAATTCTGTTTTCTTTCTCCACTTAAGTTTTTGACAGAAGAGTTTTCCTTGGCAAGCTCGGTAATCATTCTTGGTAATGTCAAGTAGGATATGAAGACAATCCAGTTCCACAACTGGATAAAGGACACATTTTTAAATGTTTCCTGTTCCTGAAATAAAAATAATCAGCCAGTGTCATAGAGTAGCCTCATCTGTGACTGGTGGCCCTGGTTCCTTGATCACAAGACTAACAGGGCCACATTTGTGCTGTGGTCCCTAAAATAGTTGAAGAACTTTGGCATATCAGTTACAAAATAGGCGAAGATATTAAACTATATGACAATGGCATACAATGATTGAAAAATGTACTTGAGCACATTCTTTTTTTAACAAAAACACCAACGTATCACTTTAACAATCAGACTTGTAAAAAACAAAATTTAATCGCATAGAATCTTTGGAAATTCTGAGGTAAAGAGCAGTGTTAGTACCTTGATGTTTTCAGTATTGTTTTTAAGAAAACTGACTGTGTAGGACAATAAATGTTCACAGTTTGAGGCAGCCACCCACAATGGTTGGTGAGGTTTGGGGAAAGGAAGAAAGAGCTCTGATGAGAAAGTAGGGTACTGACAGAGGTTTATTTCAACAGCTTGCCAGACATGAGGTTTATCATTGAAAATTTTTTTCCTCAATGCATTTATCTTACGATAACATTCAATGGCTAATCTCACATTCAACATAAAGTTAGAGTAACGGTAATCACACCTGACCTTTATAAACAAAGATTATCAATAGCTTTATATCATCCTTATAAACAAACGAAATCAAACAACACAAAAGTATACAGACTAACAAGTTAAAGTCCCCTCACGGTCACGGGCAAGCGCAGCCCTTTATTTGCTCTCATAGCCTTTTAATGAGCGACATAGTTATTTTGGGACATATGCACATATATAGGATATCTTTCATTTTTTTCCCTTTGTACTCTCAGATTGAGAGATTATATCGTATGTAGGTTGTTATTGTAGCTTATACTCTTCACCATGTTTTATTCATACTCTTTTAAGCCTATTTAATTAAAAATCATGCAGTTCTCTTCCTAAACACTGTATTAGAGTTAAATTTGATGCTATGTCAAATCTAGGGATGTTAACTATTCAAGGGCACCAAAATGTTTATCTTAGTGAAACAAATTAAGTATTTCAGTTTTCTAATATAAAATTTATTTTTCTCAAAATGCAGACAATAACCATTTATCCCTTTCTCTTCAGATTGACTCAGTTGAGCTTGATTCCAAAAATAATTCCTTTTGAAATATTCCAAGAGATTTACATTCGGTTCTAATCCCACTGTCAAAGTGACCTTAGTATTTTCTTTGTCGTGGTATTATCCTGCCTCCTCCACAGACATGTGTTAAAAGAAGGATGGGAGGCTGGTTTCAATCACTCTGATATTGTTTATATTTGTTTCCAAATCCAATTGGTCTGTCTTTTTCAGTAGCAAAGGTCTTCTCTCCTGCTCCTTCCTGGTCTGTAAATTGCAAAAAGCCACCAAAGTCTGGGCTACATCCTCATAGCGACTGTTTAAACCCATTACTTTCTCTTTTAATCAAATCACTGTTGTGTCAAAATATACGATTCTTGCCATGAATCTCCCCAGCTTGTTACAGGTCACTGGTTGCACCTTGAAAATGTTTGCTCTCCTAAGCATCTTCTCTCCAGCCTCCAGCTAAATTACTCTGCACCAAGCCTGATCATTTTTCTATACACATAGAACTCTAATTAATATAAACATAATAGCCAAGAGAACTGCGCTTTACAAAGGGATGAAGCAAAGATGCCTGGGCAGGAGACAGACAGGGCATCATTTGAAGTATGGCGAGATAGACATTTAGACAGATATAAACATCAAATCATATTAGGAAACAACAACAACAACAACAACAACAAAAGCAACCTCTGAAATCTCCTGCCCCTGAATTACTGAGCGATTTCAGCCTTTATTCTTTTCTGCTTTAAAAAACATTTTATATAAAACCACCAGAGGGCCAGTAAGGGAAATAGTAATTACGTTTAAACAGCCAACACTTCACTAACATAAAATATTTGTACAGGCTCCTAAACATGAAGTTAAGTGCCAGAGGCTATTTTCATTGTTTAATGTATTAAGTAAATAAAAATGTATCTAAGATGTGGACATGCAATTA
This sequence comes from Hystrix cristata, assembly GCA_004026905.1. Taxonomy (NCBI): domain Eukaryota; kingdom Metazoa; phylum Chordata; class Mammalia; order Rodentia; family Hystricidae; genus Hystrix; species Hystrix cristata. The sequence continues at coordinate 57,821 of PVJO010006877.1, read as the reverse complement.
GTTTTGAGTTATTTATCCTGGAGTTTGTATGGTTTAGAAAAACTCCATCTTCTTGGCTGCTGCTGTCCTAATGCATTTAACTTCAGCCATCAGCCGTGATTAAACACCTGCTGTTGTGGGGAAACAAAGCACACTAATCCAATATGTATTTCTGACATCTTAAATATCACCCAGTCCCCTGACATCAGGCACAGCTTTTCAGCGGGATGGAATTCCAGAGCATATTTTTCTAATTTATGGATGGACAATAAATCAAAATTAAGCCTTGGGCAATGAAATATACATCAGTGCAGAATGCGCTGACTGCCAACGAGGACCCCGCACTGCCGAGGGAAGGATGCACTAATGGAATCCTAAGCTGCAGACGCTGAGGTGAAAATTGGGGAAGTTCATTTCACATTTCGTCCCCATAAAAACAAAATGCAAAGCGAGAAAATGAAAAGTTTTCTATTTTTCTATGCACAGTACCGAGCACGTTTAAATTTAATGCTAGACCCAGGCTGCTCTTGCTCTTCTTTTCAGTATTTAAGAAGGGGTGAAGTCGTCAGTGTGGTTTCGGTTTCGCTCCTCTGCAGGAGTGAACAAAGGCCGCCCGGTCGCTCTTCATTCCCCCGAGAGTCACCACGAGGGAGGACAGACCACACCCCAGGTGCTGGGCCTTGGGCCGGGAGCTGTCCGGTGCTGAGCGAGCCTTGGCCTCACCTCCAGCTCTCCCCGATCTCGGCTCTGTTCACAGCCTCAGGCTGAGCTGCACGTGGGTCTGGTTCACCCTCCTCACCCTCGCCCTTGTCTGTCATTGTCCGTCTTTAGCAGAGCCTACCAAGGTAACCATCCTCCATCAGGGATAATGTTGAGTGTTTATGGGCGTGCTAGACTCTCACGGCATCTCTATAAACGGGACAGGCGACGAATATTATATACATGTCAGAGACAGTGCCACAGACCCCTAGCGAAATTGAAAGCTTTGTCTTGGACACGTGGCCAATGGTGGAACCTGGCAAAGGAGCTCTCTGACTGGCTTCTGGTTCTAGGTCTCACCTCAACGGCACCCGCCTCCAGCCTCTGAAGTTTCTTCAGGTTATTCTTCCCAAGGCACTAAGACCTCCAGGACACTCACTTCTATGGATTCATGTGTTACTGGCTTACTGACTTGTATGTACTTATTTATGAACAGTTGTTTATACATTCATGTGATTTATGTACAATTGTTTAAACAGTTTAAATATATAAATGACTAAAATTGACATTAAATTTAATATCATTTAGAAACGTTTTCATGTATCTCAAAAAGAATGTTTTCATGTACCTCAAAAGAAACCAGCATGTTCCAACCTTGTATTTGAAATTCTAAATGAAAGAATATTTGAGATGTTTCAAATTGGTATCTTCAGTGTCAGTAATTCTAAAGCAAACAGTAGCTCCTGTATCAGTAAATATGGGTAAAGACTAGTGGATGCTGGGAAGGGTGGAGAATTTCAGCCGTGTGAATGATAGCATTTAAAAACCAAAGATTTTGCCCAGGTTTAAATAAAGGCAGACAGCGTGGCTTATAATGGTCTGAATGCTTCGCAAGTCTTGCCAGAGAATCAGAAACGTTCACTGAGATAAAAAAACTGTATATTGATAAACAATAGCGCATTAATTATTCTAGTTGAAACTTTTTTAAAATGAATTATAGCAGGATCTGAGGATGTAGCTCAGTGGCAGAGCACATTTTCCTGTGTTTGATCCCCAGTGCCATCAAAATATATTTTTAGATGAAACTGGAAAAAAATATTTTACCATTAGAATATTACATGTTTTTCAAAATTCATGAATTTAATCAATATTTTTTAATCAAGGTTTAGGCCCTTGGGATTCTGTGAAGAACCTAGATTTGGTCTCCTGTGTGGAGTTTATCTTCTAGGTGGAGAGAACTCTATTCTTGATCACTGGAAGAAATAAGTTATAAGAAAAGTTGACTGGGGGCTGGGGATTTAGCTCAGTGATTAGAGTGTTTGCCTTGCAAGCACAAGGCCCTGAGTTTGATCCCCAGCACCACAAAAAAAAAAAAAAAAAGAAAAGTTGACTGACTTAAACGAGTGTTTTATTTTGGCACTATAATCCATGTGACACTCCCTAGGAAATTAATCCTGAGGTCTTTGGTCTCTTGTCTCCTCGCTCTGTGGTCTCCTAGCTCCTGATCATTATTGCTCCCTGCTAAGGCTGTGTCTTCAAGACAGTGGACCATGCCATTACTCTGCACCTATTTTCTCCTACCTTGACTCTTGCCTGAATTTCTTTTTCATCAAGGCTAACATTTAGGTCACATTCTTTTAAAAAATAAGATGAAATTTACATTCATAAAATGAACTGTTTAAAAGCGAACAATTCAGTGGCACTTAATACATTTACAACGTCATATAACCCCTACTTCTATCTAGTTCCAAAACATTTTCATTGTCCTGAAGGAAACTCTTGTACTTTTCAAGTGGTAACTTCCTTTTTTCTCCCCGCCCCCCGCCCCTGGTAACCATTAGTCTTCTACAGTCTGTAAGGACTGCTCTAGTCTGGATATTTCAAATAAGCGCAATGCTAGAATTTATGACATTGTGTATCTGGTTTCTTTCCCTTAGCATATGTTTCCTGGGTTCATAATATTGTTGCATCTATCAGTGCTTCATTTCTTTTTATGGTTGAATAATATTCCATTGTCTGGATATACCCTGGATTTTTTATTCATTTATTCTTTCATGGACCTCAGTGGGTTGTTTCTATCCTTTGGTTGTTATGAACAATACTGTCATAAGCATTCATATATAAGGATTTCTTTGAGTACCTGGTTTCAATTCTTTTGAGTCATATCCAAAATTTTTATTCTGGAGTAATTTTATATTTAAAGAAAAGCTGCAGAAACAGTACACAGAGTGCCCTCTACGCATGGCTCAGTTTCCCTTTAGACTCACAACTTGCACATCCACGAACATTTACCAAAACTAAGCATGACATTAGTACGGTATTATTTACTAAACACTGGACTTTATTTGGATTTCACCAGGCTTTCCACTAACAACTCCCGTTTTTAATTCCAGGATGCTGCATTCTGTTTAGTTCTCCTGTCTCTGTAGTGTCCTCTCTGGTCTGTGATAGCTCCTCTTTCCTCCTTTGCTTTTCAAGCATCAAGAGTTTTAAGGAATCCTGGTCATTGTAGAAGGCCTCTCAATTTTGGCTTTTCTGGTGTTTTTCTCATGATCAGACTGAAGTTTGGGAGAAGAACACCAGAGGAGAAGTGACTCTTTGCCACCTGACATCGGGGCAGATGCTGCTGCTGTGGCTTGCGCTGGAGATACTGACCTTGACCCCGACTGGCTGGTCCTGGCCAGGTTCCCGCTCCGAAGTTCTTTCCCACCCTGCTTTCTGTACTCTGTTCTCCCGAAGCAAGTCACCAAGTCCACCCACATTCTTCTTCCAGCTCCTGGAAGATGAATCCTTACACAGGTTATTTAGAATTCTTTCTCCCTTTCCCCTCATTTATTTATTTATTTAATCATGCATTCACATCAGCATGGACTTGTGAACATTTGTTTCATAGTTCATATGCTTTTAAAGTCATGTCACTAGGGCCTGTCAGGAGGTGACAGATGCCAAGTGAGGGCAGACCAGAGTGCTTTGAAGACAGGGAGACCCTGGGCTTGATAGGTAGCAGCCTCAAAACACAACAAAGAGGACCAGGTACAGCTCGATGGAAGGCGAGCTTTGAAGGTATCTACTGGGTGCACGTAAGACCTGTGAGGTGCCCCCAGCTAAGTCTTTTAGAGGGCTTGCTGGATTACAGCTAAGTCTTCTGATTCTTCACTCCATGCTACTTCCATCGAAGTAGCATATTACTGTTTTCAAGAGTCAAGATGCTTAGTGTAACAGTGATAGATCTCAAAGAGAAGACATTTTAAGATCCACATTTGGATGCCTTGTAATAAACCTGTAAAAACTAAAGTCAAAGAAAAAATAATAAATGCAGAAGGGAAAAAGGCGCTCAATAAAGGAACTATATTTAAACTGTACCTGACCTCTTTACTGTAACAATTAAAGTCAAGAGGCAATGAATAATATCTTTAAAGTGCTCAAATAAGATAACTGCCCACCGAAAGCTATGAATTCAGCCAAATAATCCTAAAGCGTGAGGGAGAAATGAAAAAATTTTTAGACAAACATTGAAAAATTTTTTTACTAACAGATTCTCAGTGAAAGATAAAGCTGAACCCAGAAGGAAAACGTGAGATGAAAGAAAGGGAAGCAAGTAAATATATGGATGTGTCTCCAAAAGAAGTGATGAAAAACGATGCCAACAGCAATTTATTAAGAGACTAAAAAACATGGTGGATCTAAAATACTGGACAAGTGCAGTTGTTCTTTGGTATCTGCAGGGTACTGCCACCCAAATCTGGGTGTTCAAATCACTTACATAAAATGATGTAGCGTTTGCATGTAACCTCTGCACATCCTCCCACGCATCCTAAATCATCTCTGAGTCACTCTAATGCTTGGTGTGATGTAACTGCTAAGGAAATAGTTGCTGTACTATATATATTTTTGTACTGGGATTGAATCCAGGGCCCCTGCACTGAGCTCCATCCCAGGTTCCTTTTGTTTAGTTTTTATCGAGACAGGGTCTCGCTAGGTCAGTCAGTTGCCCAGGCCGAGCTCCAACACGCACTCCTTGGCTTTAGTCTCCCAGCCTGCTACAATTATGGCTGGGTGCCCCCACACCCTGCTCTGTACTGCATTGTTTAGGGAATAATGACAAGAAAAAATGTCTGTACAGGTTCAGTACTGATGCAGGTTTAGTTCTTTCATTTGTGGTTTGTCTAACCTGCAGCACAGGACCTGGAGATGTGCACGGTGGTGACAGCCGCATGTGGGAAGCAGGCGATATTATTCAGAGTTGAGGCGTTCTGAGTGCCTTGACTTGTCGAGGAGGAAAAATAGGCATTGGTTAATTTTAGAGTCTGTTAATCATGAATGCGAAATTCTGAAGAACATCTAAAGTTGGTTTAGATTTTGCTGAATGTTTTATTCAATACTTTTTTTTTAAAAAAGCGACCTCTAACGCATGGCTACTGAAGTTGATTCAGCTGCTAGATCCAAAAGGGAGGGCAGGAGAAGGGGCACCGTGGTGGCCCTAATATGGACAACTTGAGCCGGAACGCCCAGCTGAACTGAGTTGGTGTGATGCTGGGCTTACGAGATCCACCTGAGGGTTGTTGCTGATGCAACGTAAGGCAGAGTGGGAGCCGTAGCAAGTTGGCAGGCTGTTTTCCAGGAGAAGCTCTGCTGCGGCTGGTTCTTCCGGAGGGGGCTCGGCTGTCCTCGTCGAGGAAGGAGCTCGGGGCCTTGCTGTAGTCGAGGATGGCTGCTGTTGCTTCGGAGGAGCTCTGGTTGTCATCTCTGCTGCGAGCATTGTTTCCTGGCTCCAGCCATCATGTGCAGACATGGACGTACATGGGACAGTGCTGTGGGCTCCCAGCCCTCAGTTGGATCTTCTGGGTCTCCAGTGCCTAGATGGACATTCGGCACCTTCTGCATTTGGCTTCTGGGTGAATATTGTAATCTATAACTGTCCCCTATTAAATCTGCTCTCTTATGACCGTTGCCTCTGAAAACCTAACTAAGACAGGCACAGAGGAGGAGAGCAGAGAAGAGGAAGAAGAATATGCAGTTAGGGCCTGTGTGCAGCTCAGGGATAGAGATCCTGCTACCCAGGCATGTGTCGCGGGAGTCGATCCCCAGTGACACCTAAACAAACCAACCAACCAACTAAAGGACAGAAAGAAAAAGAAAAAACTACCCAACTGATACAACAGAATACAGAAAAGGGGGCAAAAAAGCAAGAAAACTTAGTAATTATAATAAAGCAAGTTATTTGCCTAAACTTGCTAGTTCAAAGAGATTAGACTGGATTTTAAAAATCTAGCTATATTTTGCTTATAAGCAACAAATCCTAGTAACTAATAGTAAGACTAAGTAAGAATGGAAAAAGAAAGTTAGTAGGTTTATTACTAACCAGACATAATGGGCAATGAGGCAAGATACTACTGGGCAGAGGACATGGGCTGTGGGTCTGGGACTGTGGGGATCCTGGATGGAGCAGGATTCTACACCTAACAACTTCCGTTATTCCATATGGCTGAAAGGACAGAACTGGAGAAAGTACTAGAAACCAGAGAGGTGGGATTCTGCTTCCGTCGTACAGAATAGAAGACGCCAAGGAGACCTGGAAAAATTAGGTATGACTGGGCAAAAAGCCCACGTTCTTTATCTGGTGTTCATAAACTTTGCAGTAAATGTTGGTGAAAATGACAAAAATGAACATATTCTCTTCTCGGGAGAATGGCTTAACAGACCAGCAGGGCTTACAGCGTATACCTCGGCCACCTGCAGCCTTCCCCATGGCAGAGACTCACCAGAGTGGGGTGTCTCAGGCTTGCGTGGGCCTACAGACCACTGGGGATCTTGGGCAAGATGCAGATTCTGAGCCCACTGACCCGGGGAGGGCTCACAGCAGGCATTTCTGACAAAGCTCAGAGTTTCCACTAGACACTGAAGAACCTTTCTTTCTTCAGACAAAAATGAGAGCTGTCCTGGTCTTCTAGTGCTTTCCATTCTTCAGCCAGATCACCATGTTGTGCTGATGTCACTGCAAATTAATTAATAAGCCGAAGAAGAGACTGAAGATGGCATTATGGGGACTGGATGAAGCAAAAAGCTCCCAGAACTGAGGAGGGAGCTCTTAAAAGCATAAACTTCTATTTCTATACCTGGACCAAAACAGAAGCCCTCACTGGTCCATCCAAAGACCAGAATTCCATCTCAGAGTGGATTTCTTCTTTGGGTTTATTGTTTTTATTTTCAAAATTTTTGTCTTTTTATGAGTCACATAACCTTCCAAGACACTTTTGTTACTGGGATATGCTAATTAGGATTTTCATACGCTTTATAATTTATTTTTTATTAAGCTAAAATTCATTTCATATAAAATTAATCATTTGAAAGTGAACAGTACTGTGGCATTTTCTTCGTTCACCATTTTGTGTAAATACCACCCTTATCTAGTTCCAAAACATTTCTGTCACTGCAGAGGAAGGCCCTGTACCCACAGGCAGTTGCCAACACCAACCAGTCTGCTTCCTGTCCTAGGGACTGACCTGTTCTAGACATTTCTTACCGACAGGATCATACACTAGGTGACCGTATGTGTCTACCTTCTTTCACACCGTATAATGTTGCCCGGGCTCACACATGTTGCTGCGTGTTTCAGTCTTTGATCTTTCACATGCCTGCACCACGGTCCAGTGTGCGGCTGTAACACGCCTGGTTTGCCCTTTCGTCTGTGGATAGGCATTTGGGTCATTGGGTTGTTTCCATCTTTTGTCTGTTGTGAATAGTGCCGCTATAAATGTTTGTGTCCAAGTATCTGTTTGTGTAAATGTTTTTGTAATTCATTGTTTTTGAATATACCAGTTTGTACTCTAAATGGGATTGAGAAGAGAAAGTATTGTACTGGTAAGAAGTAAGTTCAAGGTGACTTGTTCTAGGTTTCAAAGTGACCTGGAAACTCACACGTCCTAACAGGAAGTCCAGGGCCCTTTTAACTTAGAGTATGCTTGTCTCCACTCTCAGCTGAGGTTGGGTGTGATGGCACACACCTGTAATCCCAACACCCTGGAAGACTGAGGCAGGAGGATCACAAATTCAAGCCTAGTCTGGGCATTTAGAGACTTAGTGAGAAAAACAAATAGGTGAACAAATAAAGAAATAAAAAGGGCTGGGGATGTAGTCCAATTAGAAGGTCCTGGGTCCGATCCACAGAGTTGAAGAAAAGAAAAAAGAAAGGAAAAACAAAATGATTAACAGGTGTAAAGCACTGCGAATGTGCCACAGGGTTGGCAGTCACTACTTGCTGTGCCCACAGATGCTGCCAGAACCAGTTCCCACGCGGGAGGTCAGCGCACGCTGTCTCTAGCGTGGCCAGAAGAGAGATTTTAGAATTGCAAAAGGTGTAACAGAGTGGTTGGACACCAGCAAAGGAGTTTGACAAGGCTGTCACATCTGCTCAATATTTCTGCTGAAATAATCCCGGGGATTGCTGTTGATGGTTACCATAGTCATATTAAGGTTGGCAGAAGGAGATGATGCAATCTCCAGCTTGCTGATGACATCCCGGCTGCTGAATCGGGGGTTTCTGTGAGGGAGACTCGGTGCCTCAGGCTGGGGATGATTTAGATGCTGATAGTGGCAGCTTTGAAGCAGAATGTTTTAGTAGCCAAGCAAACTAGAAGTGAAGAAGAAAAGGGAAGGGTTATGCTGCCAATAAACCATGGCTCCCCGGCCTATAAGGGACTTAGTTAGCAAAGGGCTTAGACTGCAGGCATGAGGGGGAATCCAGAGCAGAAGAGGGGGTTCCCAGGGGAACAGCCAGCATCACCCACCAGCCCTTGCTTGGCTGTGACCGAGTCCCAGGGTCTGGTTACGATGAGCTTGCTGTTAGCAGAGCCCCAATTTCCAGACTTTTACCAAAAGAGGAAATGAAGATTAACACAGAGATGTGTCTACTGTCAAGCTGAGTAAACCCAGACAACAGTATCTTAGGGAAGGAGAAGAGCGACAACCGGCAGGAGGAAAGTCTACTCCATTCCCGAATCCCGGGACATCTCCTGCTGAAATAACTCGTTCTGTGGGTCTTGACGTCCTGACAAGTAAATCTTGAAGAGCAGGACCAGCTTGAGTATGTGGGTCTCTGGAAGGATCTGTGCAGGGTTTGTGGAAACCGTGCTGTTGAAGTGTCCAACGCTATGGGAGGGTTCTTGGAATCTACTTTGAAAATCAAAATAGATCTTTAAACCTGTGTTTAAATGTTCTCATTGTGAAAAATTTACTGAACTAAGGAAGAGATAAGAGAAAAATTATGTATATTTTCACAATTAATAATCAGGTCACATTTTGCCCTTTTTCTTCAATATTTTATCTTTCTACATTTTTTATATATTTGGGACCTTTATGTTCAATTGATTTCTTGCCTCCTCTTTTTGGTATTTTGAGACAAGGTCTCACTACATAGTTCAGGCTGACTTTGAACTCACTGTGTATCCCAGGCTGTCCTTGAACTTGTGGCAATCCTCCTGCCTCAGCTTTGTGAGTGCTGGAATTACAGGTGTGTACCACCATGCCTGGCTGATTTCTTGCTTTTAAAAAATTACTTATTTGTACATATATTTCTGGCTGTTTTTCTGGATCCAGTGGTCATTCTTGGGTTGGATTTCCTAGAGAATTACTGTGATATTCCCAGATGGAACAAGGAAAATCAAGACCTAGAATTGTCTATGCATGGCTTAGATTTGAGCAGACCCTCTCTCTGATAAGCCTCAAACATGTCGGTTTCCCCCTGAAACTTATTATAATGGTGAGTCTTTGGGAAATTTCAGATTTCTTTGGAAACTTTCATTGGAAAGCTTGATTATGCCTCACAAATTTACCCCCAAGATTGTTACAGGAAGATTAAAACTTGGGTATCCTCATTGTGCAATGGGAAGCTAATGTCTGGGCGTGAATTGGGGAGATGAAGTTAAAATAATCAGGCTTAGGCCATGGTCAGTCCCGAAATTGCTGTCGGAGGGTCTTTTCTTTTCTTTCCATGTGTCCAATCCCTATTCAGGCTTCAGAACCAGTTGAAATTCCGTCTTCTCTGGAAAGTCCTTTCTAGCTAATCTCCCCTCAGACTTTTTACATGTTAGTCCTTGCAGTCCGACTCTGCAGCTATGAATGGCTCAGAGTGTTTGAAAACCTTTAGCCTTGGCCGTGTACAGGTAGTAAGCTCTGTGGCAATCAGAGATGGCCGCAGATTTTCCTCCCATTGCAAATGGGGGCGTGTCCCCCTCCCCTTCAACTGGGCAGTCCCCGTGACCCCGTGACCAGTGATCCAGGGTGGAAGTGACAGTTCTCATTGCCGCTCCCAGGTTTAAGAGATAAGCAAACTCCACTGCCTGGGCCTCTCTCTGCCACTTGAGCTAAATCCCCAACTGTTGGATTCCTTGATTTGGGGGGCAGCCACCATGTAAGAAGTTGGACTCCCCTGAGACCACCTTGCACAGGACTAGAGCAATGCTCCCCAGCTGTTCCGCCCAGTCCAGCCCAGCTGCTAGTCACGGGGCTTAACTGGGCTGACCCGCCCCTCTCTGGATGCTTGAGCTGACCCAGTGAGGCCCTGATGTCATGGATGAGAACAGACCACTCGAGTGAGTCCTGGCTCAGTTCTTGATCCGTAAGTCACGAAACAGAATGGTATCTTCACTCTGTATACTGCTATTATGCGGCATTAGACAACAAGTTCCTCAGGGTCAGGCACTAGATCTTTTTTTATTAGTCCGTGTTTGCAGTACAGAATGAACACATTCCTCATCGGGGATTTGTACGTGTACATAACACATCTCAATTTTTTTATCCCTTTGTCCCCCTCAAGCCTTCTCCCCTCCCATTAACTAAAGTGCTAGATCTTTCACAAAGCGCCCCAAACTCTGCCATGCAGGCAAATCCCCCAAACTGACCTTGTGAAAAGGCAGGCTGTGATTCACCAGGTCTGGGTGGAGCCGGGTCCTGCATCTCTAACGAGCTGCCTGGAGCTACTGCTGCAGCCACCCGTGGGTCATCCTCGGCACAGGAGCATTCTAGGGCACAGAGCAGACCCGTCTGCCCACATTGGAGGCACATTTGTACGGCTTTCTGAAGACGTTTCACTGCTGGCTCAATGACCTGAACAGCCTAACGCACTGAAAAGCACCTACCAGAACACATTTAAAGCACAGTCTCTTAGAGCGCAGTCTCTGGATCCACCTCCGTTCGTATTGTTTGAGTTCGTTGAGAATGTATAGATCTCAGTCCTTCGAAGTCGGCATGGGAAGGGTGAGACTCACAACTTCAAACAGCCTCGCTTGGGCCAGTCTTACCCACTTTGGACTTGGGATCTGCTGGTAAAGGGGAAAGAGCGCTGCGTCAGGAGACCTGGACCCTGCTCCTGAGGTGTGTCCCTAACTAATGGCCAGCAAATCCTTCCGTCTTTCTGGCCTCGCTGTGTCTATTCTGAGGTGGGGGCACCGGCAAGCCTACGCTGGGCCAACGGGATCTCTCCCTCTCTTGTCCTCTGTATCCTGTATCCAGGGGGGACGGCTGTCCACAGAGCCGTCGTCTTTACTGTCGTCTTCATCAACTCACTTAGAGGGAGATAAGATCAGGAGCGCAGAGTACAAGAAGTGCTATTTCACTTCTCACGGGGCTGCTGGGATCGAACTCAGGGCCTTGCGCTTCTAGGCAAGCGCTCTACCACTCTAAGTCCCCAGCCCCGTTCCACTTTTAAAGCAAGTGTTCATGTCAAGACTGAAGTCGCCTCAGAATAACATATACCTTTGTTTGGTATTGTCATGGAACTTAAATCATGTCTAGAATTATATGTTTTAAATGGTAATTGTGCAGCCTTTAAGGTTTCTTCTTGCCTTGAGCACAATTGGGTAAATGAGTTCATGATTGAATTAGCAGACCTTTGATTTTAAAAGGACTTTTCAGTGATCTTTTATGGTAGATTAAAAAGCAATTTACTAATTTACAGTTCATAGGAATCCCATGCCCTCCTTGAGTTTTGTAAATCAGTTCTGTGCCGGCAAGTGTGACTATAGCTCCAAGTGTTTCATTTGGGGACAGCCGGTGTCATGCACAGCCCTAAACTGTTAATCACATCATCAATACAGTGTGCTTTGTGAGCTCCTCTCTGTACCCAGCACAATCCCTTCCCAGGAATCCCTTAATTTGTAGATGTCAACTTAGAGTCTCCACGCTGGAGGAGGAAAGTCAATCGACAGGACTGGGAAGTAGCCCCTTAGTTATTTCCTCATCTTTTTTCCAGTCTGCTGTCTTGATTAGTGTGAATGATCACAGATGAAAGACGACTGGAAAAAAAGGAGTGACTTACCCAGGGTTCTTCCTCCTGGATATGGCTCCCTCAGCAGCAGAAGGCTGGTCTCATACTGGATCTCTTTGTTTGAAGGAATACACCACCTCCATCACCACCACCAGAAGCAGGTGTGGTCTGAATATGTCCCCCAGAGTGCTCGCTGGAAATCGGATGCCCAGTGCACTAGTGTCAGAGAAGGGGGCTGAGGAGAGGCGGTTAGGCCAGAAGGTCCCGCCTTCATGAGTGGATTCGTGCCCGGTAGGACGGATGGGTTCCTCATACAAAGTGGGGGGGGCCGGTCCCCTTCTCTCTCTTTCTCTCCCTTGCGGTCTCACCCTCTCCTGCCTTCTTGCCTCTTGCCTTCAAACAACACAGGAGGAAGGCTTTCTCCTGATCCCGAAACCTTGATGGTCGACTCCCACGGTGCCAAAAGCCTGGGAAAGCAAATTTCTTTTCTTTGTAAGTTACCCAGTTTCCGGTGTTCTGTCAAAGCACACAAAATGGACTAAGACATAATAGCAGAAGTAATTAGTGAAAGTAGATATAATAGTAGTGGTAATTAATAATAATAATAATAATTACAGTGATTGATAAGAGACAGGGCTTATTATGTGCCAGCTAACCGTTCACTTATTGAATCCTCACAACTCTCACATGTTCAGAGTTGAAGAAATTAAGGCACCAATTAAATAACTTTCACAGTGTCCCTGCAGTAGTAAATGGCAGAGCTAAGAGTCCAGCCGGAGGAGTCCGGCTCCACACCACTATCCTGCTGCTGTGATGCCGTTACGCCTCGAGGCAATGGGCTCTTTCCACGACCTGCCTAATCTCAGCCTGCTGCCTGGGGCTCCTAAGGAAGGTAAGTGTCTGGCGTTTCTCCTGGGGGCAGGCACAGCAGTCGGTAGAGAAAGCTTTGAAAATCTAGTGTGCCTGGAGGAAATAGCTGATAACTTGGTCTATCCTTTCCTCTGTTTTCCTTTCAAATTCAACTGTAAACTGTATCTCAGCCTTTGACAAGTCAGCTCCAGCCTGTCACAGTGGACCTGGATCGCTCGAGCCCAGCGATCTCCCTTGGTGGATTCCTGGAAGGAGACGGTGACGGGCTCTTCACCCTCTCCCAGCCACCCCACGAGGGAGACGGTGATGACCTCCCGTTGGATCGCCTTCCCTGGGGCCACACAGGAAGTACTTCCTGGCTCTCCCAGGCCTCTGCCAAGAGCAGTGAATTCCGATTGTGATAGGGAAGCCGAGGAGGGCTGGGAGACAAACCCATGGACTGCTGAGATTACCCAGAAGAGCCCGTGGAAGGAGGGAGGACCAGAGGTGGGGACAGCTCCACATGACGTGTGAGCCAATGCACTATCCAGAACCTGCTGCAAAAATCACAAGTCTTTTTTTTATAGATTTTTATTAAAATTTATCCCAAATTACACAGACTTACAGGCCATTACACAAGCTTACAGACCACAATACACTGTGCCTTTTGCTCCAGTATAACTCGTTTATAACAAGTAATGTAAATAACCACATAGATGCAGCATTAAGTCACAACTACATAAAGTTACTGTAGTACCTAATGTACATGTCACTGTTTTAAATTTGGGTTATTAGATTCTTGTTTTTTGTGTGTTGGGGATCGAACTCAGGGCCTTGCGCTTGGTATGCAAGCACTCTAACCACTGTGCTAAATTCTCAGTCCTAGATTCTTGTTTTTAAGACACCGTTATTCCCCTGGATTCCCATTCCCCGCCCCCTTTGCCCTCTTCTCCGTCCCTTAGACCCTTTGCTTATTAGCTTAGATCTGACCCTTTGCCTTTTTGTGTCCATTGTTTACTCTTTTCTTTTGTTTATATTTTTAAATTGGAAAAGAATAAGAGCCTGATGTGTTTGACAAAATGCAAACACTCCTCTGCTCTTAGTCTGCTTGGACCTGCAATATTTGTTAAGAGATAACCTGTTTATTCTAAGGTAATCCTTTCATAATTGAAAAGACACAAGTAGTGAGAGAAACAGGGTTTCAGAGCCTATTGTCCTTCTCCATTTCCCCTCAAATGTCGCGCTTCTCTTTCGCCCTTCTCCTACCATGCTGTAGCAGGTGGCGAAGCACGCCAGGCTCTGTCTTTCCCTGGGTGGGGGGCAGCAGGTCTTGGGGCACAGGCAGTGACCACCCTCAGTGAGAGTCCAGCAGCTAGGAGGCCTGATTCTCAGGTGCGTCTGGGACAGCATCAGGGCCTCCCCGGCAGGACCTCCTCGGGGTAAAGGGCCACCTAGACCCCAGTGCCTTCCTCCCTGAGGCCGAGCTTGCGTGGCCAAGCCAGTGTGGCCGGGCCCTGAGGAACAGGCTGGTGTTCAGCCCTGAGCAGGCAGAGTCTGGCCTTCCCTGAGTTATCCCGGATTCAAAGACCCGCCAGAGCAGGAATGGAAGGCGATGAAGGGTGATGCCGGCCTCGGAACTGACGTGGACAGCCCCTTTCATGTTTCAATCACCTGGACTGAGATTTGACTCCTTCATCAGTTTGGAAATTATAGTTCTCCCCCTACCCTGCTCCTGTCACCCTAATTGCCAGAGTGAGAAACGGAAGTGGCCCCCCATCACTGCCCTTCTGCCCAAACTCTGCCTGGTTTCTCTCTCTACCTCTTCTCTCGAGTTTCCCCTCCTTTGCTTTTCCAGGCTGGCCCTCCCTCCTCCATCTCTCCATGCTCTCCTCTCCTCCCTGTTTTCATGAATTAGCATATTACAACCATAAACTGGCAGCCACCCTGAAAAAGCTGAGGCAAGGAGGAGGAAGTGTTGTTGCTGGGTTTCACCTGAGTCCTGCGCCAGCTCTGACTACTGTGGCACTTGCCACTGCTGTGAAATTGCAATAAACAAGGGGCTGCGCTTGTATTTCTAACCTTTCCTCTGCTGGCGCTGGGGACACGGATTGAATGCTGAACAGTCATAGCACACTGTCACTTTCTGCATGCATTTCATACCCGTGCAAAAGACAACTGGAGTCGATACATAAACACAGCACACCTTAGTAGTCCCTTTTACTTCCCCTTCCCTTCCTCTCCTTCCAACTCCCCACAATGAATGTATTCATTACATGATGCAAGCACATATTAATAAAAGTCTAGAAAGAACAAAAAAAGAAAGAAAGAACTGGGAGAAGCTCAGCTGGGGTGTGGAGAGGGAATAGGGAAGGAATTGTAGTAATACAGCAGGAAAATAGTCATTTCTTTTATGGAAAGAAATTTATCATCCTGGTAACCCAGAAATGAGATGGCTTCAAAATGAGGTGTTAATAATTTTCTGGGACTCAACCTGAAATATACATGTATTTCTCATGTACCTGAGAGAGACAAAGAGTTGAGAATGGCAAGGAAGAAGGATAGTCAAACAGATTAAAACACAGCCGAGGACATTGCTACCCAGTCCTGGCAGCCGCGGATTTGGTCTATCTCCAAGGTCAGCAGCACCGTGGAGCAGGCGTCCTGCAGGCTCCGAGGACACTCAGCGCTCGCGGGAAAGGGCCGTCTGATGTACCAAGCCCAGTGCCGCAGCGCACAGCCGGGCACTTGCTCTGGGCCAGGCACTGTGTCTACACTACTGTGTTTTAGAGATGGGGACACAGAAGCTCAGTGAGGTTAAATAAAATGCCAGCGTCACAGAGATGACCATGTATTCAGGTGTCCAATAATGACTTTACATTTAAAAAATTTTTTAAAAATGTTATTCACATGAAAAACATTCCGTGACCAATCTAGGAAGAAGCTGTCCAGGATAGGGGTTCCCTGAGGACTGGCAGATCCCGGGCTCCACTGTCTTTCACGGATTCGCGCTCCGAGTCCTAAGCAGAGGCCCAGGCTTCCATTTTTCAGGCCTCAGGAAAGGAGGAGCAGGGAATCTATGGGAAGCATGTTTGTCTTGAAGAACTTGGCCTGTGTTGAAGTCTGGCCATACTCGCCCATTTGTGTGTTGTTTCCCCAAACTTGGTCGTGTTTTGCACACTGGCAAATGGAGAGCTGCTGGGAACATGGCTGCTGGGGGCAGCTATGAGCCCAGACAGTGAATGACCGCGGCGTTTGGAGGCTGGCAGGGTGGGAAGGAGAGCGGCAGGGCGGGGCAGTTAAGGGGAAACTGCTGAGCGCTGGACTGAAATTTTGCTTTTGCAATGAAAAAAGAGTTAGCAGAGAGTGTAAGCAAGATCATAGACAGCATCCTTAAGAGACTTAGTCATTTTTCATCTACATAGAAGTGTCCGTGTAATACTATTGAAGCAGGTCGAGAACCTACCACAATCAAATTCTAGTGCTTACTAGTGTACAACTTCAGACATACTGCCAGTATTATCAGCCTGTTTTCTTGTCCGTAATCTTGTGCCGACAATACTCGCTCCCGCTGTGTAATAATTCTGGCATAGAGCATTCCCCCGGACTGAGGAGCAGAGCAGTTGGGAGCATCCAGAGATTAAGTTTAAATCCTAAATTAACAGTGACTGCTGATAAGTTTGGTTGTAATTTGTAAGTATTATGTTTTCTCTTGGTGTTCTGTTGTGTTTGTCTGAAATATCTTGATTTTGTCTTCATCTGTAAAGGGTATTTTTGCTGGATATAAAACTGCGACTGAACAGCAGGTTTCTCTTTAAGTGCTTTAATGCTTTCTCCCGGCCTTGGTTGTTTCTCGCGAAACGTTAGCTCTACTTCTTCTCATCGTGTGTCATTCATTCTGTGTCAGTTTTCCTTGAACTGCTTTCGAGATTTCCCCCTTTATCTTTGGTTCTCGGCAGTTTGACTCTGATACATATTTATGGGATTTTCTTGGTATTTATCTTTTGTGATTTGCTGAGCTTCTTAAATTAATAGATCTACGTCTTTTGCCAGATTTTAGGAATTTTGGTCATTACTTCTTCAAGTAATTTATTTTTTGCATCATTCACTCTCTATTCAACTTCTGGAACTAGTTTCACATGTGTTAAACTTTGT
This sequence comes from Hystrix cristata, assembly GCA_004026905.1. Lineage (NCBI taxonomy): Eukaryota > Metazoa > Chordata > Mammalia > Rodentia > Hystricidae > Hystrix > Hystrix cristata. The sequence goes on along the minus strand of PVJO010006877.1, from coordinate 40,879 downwards.
GATGTTGTTCCACAGATCCATGAAGTTCTGTTCGTATTTTTCAGGTGTTTTAAATATCTGCTCTTCAAAATGAATATTTTTTGCTGTTCTTCAGGATTCCTGACTCTTATTTTTGACAGCATTGTTTTTTATTAAATCCACGCCATGAAATTTTGTTTTCCATTGTTAACTTTCCATTTGATTCGTGTGTGTGTGTTTAGTTTCTGACTCTCTTCCAAGATTTCTTATTTGAGCATTCTTTTAAAGAGTGTTTTCTTTTATGTCCTTGAATGTAGTTTTAACAGCTGTTTTAAGGTATTTTATGCCAGTTTCAATATTTGGATCATCCCCAGGTTGATGGTCATTGATTTCATTTTCTTTTGAATCTTGAGTCACATTTTCTAAAATCTTTAAATATTTGGATTAAATCTGGAACTTTATTAATACTCAAGTTCTGTTTTATCCTTCTTAGTGTTACTGTTTTCTTTAAAAAACAAAGCAGGAAGCTAACTTGGCTGGACAGCAGCTGAACTCTCATTCAGCACTTTTAGCCTTCCTGAGGCTGCTGGGCGCCTTCTGCCCTGGGAATGAGTAGTTCAGGGCTGGGCTAGAGATTGGGCAGAATAAACCAGCAGAATCTGGGCCTCTCTCTCTCTCTCTCCACTCTCTCTTTCTCACTCTTCCCCTCTCTCTCCTTCTTTATCTTTTGGGATATCTTCCTCTTTATTTTTACACTGAACTCATGCCTCTGATTCTTCAACCAGTAAAACCTTCTGTCCTAAAATTAGCTGCTCTGCTTGACACAGATGAGAGCCTGCCCTTAGGTAAAAGCACATAAAAAAGGAAAAATTCATGTAGTGCCATTCCCTCCTCCAAGGGCTGGCTCCCTCCAATGTCAACTTTCGATTGTTCTCCAATATTTTCAGGTACTTGTCTAATTCTATTTTGTCCTGTGTTTATATCGTTATTGTTATGTGAGTTGGTCCAATAGGGGGTTCTCTTCCTTTGTCAGAAGGCAGGGGGTCTGCTACATTGGAAAGCATAGGAAAGAATTAACTGTGGTGGATCAAAGATGGCTCAGATTCCTTAAGACCCTGCCGAGGCATGGGATCTAGATCCTTTCCTCTTGAATCTGAGGAGACTGTCCCTCAGCCAGTGGAATATGGTAGAAGTAGCCCTCTGTCTGTTTGGACCAACATTTTAAGAGTCTTCTACCTGCTTGTTTCTGCTTGTGAGAATACTCTTAGTTCTCATATAGAAAGCCTGGGGCTTCTGTGCTGTGATCAAGCCCAATCCAGTGAAACACGGGCAGGCTAAGTGGAGAAACAGACTCAGCTGTGTGTCTTGAAGGACGGTAGGGAGGAGAAGGACGGAGCCAGAGGCCCAAGGAATGACCGGCTTTCCCAACTTAGATCGTGGGCATCCAAAACAAAGGGGAGATAAGCTGGCTGCCCTGTCCCAGCTACAAAACCAGGATGTGTGCAATACCACTAATAAATTTTCATTTGGAGTGGCTGGGGGCGTAGCTTGGGGATGGAGTGTCCACTTGTCCCATGCAAGGACCTGGTTCAGTCCCCAGCAATTTCCCACAAAATTACTATTTTAAGCCTTTAAATTTAGGGGTAGTTTTTACCAGAATATAAGCAATTTCATAGTATTCTAAATAACAGACAAATTCTTTTTAATGGAGATGATATGCCTGTATTATGCCTAGGTCACCAGGTGTTCACATGCAGGGAAAATCTGCATGTTGTGTCTACACTATGCTAGTTTCTCCCCTCTGAGCTGCTCCTGGAATTCCAGGCAGAGTCTCAGGAGAGTGACCGGGCATTAGGGAGCACACTTTGTAAATCAACTGATTTTGTGATGGCAAAATCAGTAGTGGCCATTATTGACAGATGAAGAAACTGAGACACAGTTTAACTAAGGATAAGTGACTGAACTGGTCACCATGGTGGTGTTAGGATTTGAATTGAGTGTTCCCAAATTCATTGCTTACTTCAGAGAACGTATTGATTGTTTATTGATTGATTTTGGACGCGTTAGATCAATGAGCATAGATGAGTTCAAAAATAGCTACTATTAACCAATTGTGAGTCTTAAAAGGAAAATCAAATGGAAGACTCTGGATCTCTTTTTTTGCACTGATCCCTGTTAACATCAATTAGACTGTGCCCTGCTATGATATTCTAATTTTTAGCACAGAAGGAAAAATGAATTGATTTCAGGGTTGATGTCTCTTAACATTTAAAAGGAAATAGTTCCACTGAAAATATGGGCACTTTAGCAATAGAATAAATAGCTTGACATTTGTGAGGGCAAAATAGTCAATAGAAAGAGAATTTTCATATTGAAAAATAAATCATTAACATGGCTATTTCTAAGTTCGATTTTTAAAACTTGAATATGTCATTAATATATTTTCCTTCTACTTTCTCTTGATTAAGGTAGCCTCTGTCACAAGGAAGGAGTTGGCTTGCCTGCTACCCCTGAAACTCGGCTATTGTAGCAGTCTTAGTTCTTTCCTCCTTCCTCACTGCTTTAGTACCAAAACAGGAATCGATTCCATACCAAGAAGATCTAGAGACAGTTTCAGTCAGTGCGTGAATGCAGTGCTGTAAAACATCAGGCCTTCACAGAAGCATTCTGGGAAAATCTACGTTCTCTCTTTGCAGTGTTATGACAATGGATAGACAATAGATGCAATCTCATTCCCATTGTTATGATTTAGTTTTAAAAAATGTCCCCCAGAATTCTCATCCGCTCACAGGCAGGGATTTTGGAAGATGGTTGGATCACGGGGTGCTGTCGCTGACTCGCCGTTGGGAGGCAGGGTCTGTTTGGAAGAGGCAGGTAACTGGGGGTGTGACCTGAAAGGGTGCATCTCCCTCCTGGCTCCTCTGTTTGCTATCTGCTTCCTAGCTGTCATGATGGCGGTGGCTTTCCTCCAATGCACCCCTCTGCTATGCATTTCTGCCTTGGAGCAAGCCTACCATGGACTGTAGCCAGGAACCAAAATAAACCTCTCCTAAGTTGTGGGTGTTGGGTATTTTGTCTCAGTGACAAGAAAGTGACCAAGTCTCCTCTCTTCTTAAATACAAGCTGGCCTCAGGGACTGATTTCAAATGAACAGATTGCAGTGGAAAGATGCTGTGTGACTTCCCAAGTTTAGAAAAGGCAGCACAGTTTCTTCACGGTGCTCTCTTAGGATGCTTGCTCTAGGAACCAAGGCACCATGTTGTGATTCCGGAAGGTCAGGACACATGGAGCTGCCATGAACAGATATTTAAGCTGACAGCCCTAGCCAAGGGCCTAGTGAACAGCCACCACCAATACCATGCAGAGGGACTGGGAAGCCCTAGACATGCTCCATCCTTGGCTGCTCTTGGCAGTCAGGGGAGCCCTCCTGAGTAAGAACTGCCTTGCTGAGCCTGCCAACCAGCAGAACTGTGAGAGGAAGTAATGAAATGATTATGGTTGCACATTGATTACACAGCAGTGGGTTACTGGAACATCATGAAAGCGATGTGCATATTGTTTAGTTCCTCATGGTATAAGTGGGCTCACGATTAGCTCTTCAAAGCTCCGTTCTCGCAGCTAGCTCTCTCTGTTTCTGTTTCGATTTCCCCCAAAACGTGTCTATGACAAGAACCTGGTTGCAAGTAGATGATTTGGGAGGTGATCACAGGAAGCAGAAGTAGAGTAGAAGAAAAAGTAAGGTAGTGAAGGGGAAAGCCAATAAATGTTTGCGAATAAGTTGACTACTACTGTGGCCGCTGGACTCAGTCCTGCTAGAGCTCCTCTGAGGAAGCGCGTAGGACGTGCCTCAGAATTGTTCCACCAGAGCACGGGGAGGAGGTTGGGGCATTTATCACTCCCCCACTTACACTCACCCCTCATTGACTGGGGTGCCTGCAGGGGCATTAACTCCTCTGCGTGTCTGGTTTGTGCTTTCTTATAGACGGGCCTTCTACAGCTCAAGAGTGAACAGAGTGAAGAGACCTTCCCGCGCGTGGTCCGTGGAAGACACCAGAGAGGGCGCGCGGAACTGTCCGCCCTGTCGGTGCTGAAACCAGGCGGGTCAGAATAGGAAGCATTACGTACGTCACAGATACCTATCCGATCTTCTGCTCCATTTTCCACGTGCCGGCTGGGGAGAACTTTTCAAAGCCCAGACCTGCTTTTACTATACTCCCCTAATTCAGGTCCTTCAGTGGGTCCCTGCTGCTCGGAGGAAAACAATGAAAATCCTTACTGTGGCAGTATGGCGGCCCTGCATATCTCCAACTAGTCTCATACTGATCTCCTTCACTCTGCATGCCAGCCGAGCTGGCACTGTTTCATCCCCTCCTCCAAAGACGCAGGGACCTTGCACATGTGGTTTGCTCTGCCGCACATGCTCAGCGCCCCACCTCCAAGCTAGCTGGATAACTCCTGCTCATGCCTCCCCTTTCAGTGCAAGCATTTCTTCCCTGGGGAGGGCTTTCCTGAGTCCCCTGGATCAAGTTCCTCTAAAAACTAACCTCAATGTGTAATTATATTCTCCCTCAGGTGTTCGTTCCACTGGCATCTGTCTCCCACAGCAGACTGAAGCCACCAAGACATGTGATCATATTGAGCATCAATAGCTGGAACGTAGAAGATGAATGAGTGTATGTGTGTTTATGCAGATGTACGTGTTGAGGTAAGGTGCAAAACTACTTCAAACATCTGCATTCCTTTGGTACTGAGAGTTTATTAAAGACCTGAATTCACCAGATCTTCTTCTCAAAAGCGTCCATCTTTGATTCGCTCTGCATCCCTCCTGCACTCCAGCCTCCTCTTCAGCTGTAGACAACCTTCCCCCTGAAGGAGGTGCTAGGGAGGAGTAAGCAACGGGGTGCGGTAGAGCAAATCCATTGTTAGTCTCCCCAAGGAGAGACGCCCTTTTAGTTACTGGCCTCCTAAAGAAACACCCAGAGTTGCTAGCTCCTGCTCTCTAAAATAAACCTGACCAAAAGATATATGGGCCTCCGTTATACCCCAGAAGCCTTCATTAAAATTCCCGAATGCTCCCGAATTCCCCAGTGTGTTTGGAAATTGGTAATTTGGATGGATAAGAGGAGAAGGAAAGGCAACATTTCAAAATCTGTGTTTAGTGGCAATAAAGACAGTAGAAGAGTTCTGATTTAGGGATGCATAAAAAAGAGATTGGATATAAGTACTCCAAGGAGGGACCCAGCTCTCTGTAAGGACAGGTGAGGCCACATTTGGAATACTATACAGAGTTCCAGTCACCTTATTATAAAAGGATATTACAGAAATGGAGGAGGTATGGCAGAGGGCACTGAGAACCACACAGGGATTTAAAAGATCTTAGTTATTCAGAGTCGTATTCTTTGGCAAGGAAGAGATTAAGTGGGAACTCATTAAAGAATAGACAATTCTGAAGGGAGTAGAGAGGATAATTGTTTCAAGGCTATTTGAGTTAATGTCAAATACGAGAACAAGGGGTTAGTAACTTAAACTAAGACAGTGAATTTAGACAGGCATTTTCTGAATTAAGAGTAAATGATGTAAAACAAAGAACTAAAGATGATAAAAAATAAGAGACACAGATTTTACTGAAAAGGAAACATGTAATTGTTCCAGTTTTGTTCATTTGTATCAAATACTGAAGAGTGATTTTTTTTTCTTTTCCACTTCGAACAATTGTTTCTTATCAGTAGTGTTAAAGTTAAAACAGGGGTTAGAATGACTATAATTTTAGAAAATCTACAGCACCTGTTGCTAAATCAAAAGAGAACACATGGTTAAGAACTTGTCTTTTCTTTGTCCCAAAATGTTATGGATTTCTGGGCTGAGCCTGCAAAACACATTACCATTCATAGACTTGCACCGATGGTCAATCCTGATGAGATCCCTCTTTTCCTCAGGCCCTGACACATCCAGGTGGTGATTTCTAAAGTGCTAGCTAATGTTTGACTTGGTAAAAGCTGTGTGTGGGGGGAGCAATGCTATCACGCATTAAAATATTGACCATAGCAGTGGTTTGTTTCAATTCCATCTCAGTAAAAGCAATGTGACTCAGCCAACATTTAGGAAGCGGCCCCATCTATGTGCTAGGCACTGCGGGAAATGCAGGGCCCACAAAGCAGACGGCTGCACACATACCATCCCTATTCTCACTGCTCTTCAATGACACAAAGACGTCATATCACAAAACGAAGGAGTAACAGGATTGGCGGACAGAGGAGGATCGCAGAGGGATGATTTGAGCCACAGAGGGAGCAGTGTGAGGAGGCTTTGAGGTCAGTTTGAACCCCCTCCTCTCCCTGCGGTAGCATCTTGGGCAAGTGATTTCTCTGATCCTCATTTTCTTTATCTGTAAATGAGGGTGAAAATCCTCCCTCCCTGAAGAATGTGAGTCAGGAGGAAAGTGAATGGGTGCAGTGTCTGACACACTGCTAGTACACAGCGGGTGCCCCAAATGGCGGCTACAACTTGAGCTGAAGGTGCAGAAAGGTAAGACCACCAAAGTAGGCATTAGATCCATCTGAGGAGCTTAGTGGCTGTTTTTATATTGTTTTTATATTATTTTATATATTGTTGTTGTATTTGTTGTTGTTGTAGTACTGGGGCTTGAGCCCAGGGCCTTCACACTGAGCTATGTGCCCAGTTCCTTTTACATTTTTTAAAATTTTGAGACAGAATCTCACTAAGCCTAATCTGGGCTTGAACTTCGTTTCTCCTGCCTTGGCCTTCCTGAGTGTTGGGATTACAGATGTATACCACTATGCCCAGATGAGAGCTATTTAATTCTTTGAGCTTGTGGGTCTTTATCTGTAAAACAGGGATAACAATAGTACCCTTCTCATAGTGCTGTGTACAATAAGAAGTGCTTACACAATAACTAGCATTCGTAAGTACTCAACAATAAGAAAGCTTATCATACTCTTCTAGCCTGTGTTAGTAGGAAACACCAAAGTTATAGTAAGCTAGCTTAGCTACTTTTCCTTTGCTTTTATTATAACTGGAACACAAACTAGCTTCTTGCCCCCGATCTCCTTACTGTCATTCTCCTCACATCCTACCAAGTACTCCAGGGGCAGGGGGGGTCATCAAAGAGTCTCAGAGTCTCTCGTTTGTGGGGTACATTGAAATGAAGTTGCCATATACTGAGGTTCAGTAACAATTCATGGAGGGCAAGTTGTTTGTTTTACTTATTTTAGTCCTACGGATTATAATCTTAGTATGGATTCTATAGCAAGAAAACTCAATATGGAAGCATTTGGGAAGCTAGGGTTTTTAATTATGGAAAATTCTAAACATATGCGATAGTACAGACATCAGTATAATAAATCGCCATGTATTCATTTCCCAGCTTTAAGAGTTATTGGCACCCAACCAATCTTGTTTACCTAGGCTCTGCTCCCATGTCACTTCCTTGTTTTTAAATACATTATAGACATAAAATATTTTTGTCAGTTCAGTATGTACCTCTAAAAGATAAAGAGGTTCTTTTTTGAGCTAACCACAATACTATCATCATACTGACAAAACTGATAATTCCTCAATATTATCAGATATCCAATCAGCGTTCAGAATTTTCCTAATTGTGTCACAACTTCTTCTTCTTTTTTTTTTTAACAACTGATTCATTCTATTCACAATCCAAGCAAGGTACATACTTTGGTATATTTCTAAAGCATTTTTAAATCTCTAGATCCTCTCCTCTATTATTTTCTTGCTACTTATTCATACAAGAAACTGGATAATTTTTCCTGTAGAATGTCCTACAGGACACTTTGGATCCTGCTGAGTGACCTCCCAGGGTTTAAACATGCTTCTGTTCCCTGTATGCTTGTAGTAGCATTTAGAGCCTTAATTGTGTTGTGTGTACTTCATCTTACATCAGGAGGTACCGGGTCCGTTTGTTGCTTTTTTCACAGTTTCACGATTGATCAGTAGGTCCCAGTGTTGTTGACCTGAGCCATCCTATAAAGTTTCGTACTGGCCTTCCACCTATGGTTTTATCTACTACTAATGATGATCCTTTTTATTTGCCAATTTCTAGACAAATGACTTTCCCCCAAGCATCCTGCAAAGTTGTCAGTTACTTCTTTATCTTTATGCACTTTGGCATTTAAACATATTTGGTGTATTGCAGTACGTGACACTTGTTATTTGTTTTGATGCCAAGACTCTTCCATTTCAGGGCAGAAGTAGCCCTTTCCAGTTGACTCCTGTGTTTATGGATGTGATCTTGGTTGTCTTTGATGCATTTCTTGCTTTCTGGCATGATAAGACAGGCCAGGCTCTCTTGTATGAGCCCAAAATCAACCACGTCTCTAAGAAGCACTAATTCCTTTTAGCAAGAAATTGCATCTGAGACCACAATCAGGGCATCAGCTTGCATATCACTCCTGGCCTGCCCATTGTTTCTGCAAGACTAGATTTCAAGTACTTACCTACGAAAGTAAAGGCCAAGAACTGGAAGACTGCAGGAACAAGTTACCCCAGTAACTGATTTGATTTGCTATCCCAGTAAAAAGAGTTTTAAATATTGTCAGAGAACCTGAAGATTTATTCCCCTAAAATGACAGCATGTTTTTAAAATGCAGTAAGAAATTAGAAGTTGCCTAAGAGGAGTGAAGACCAAACTAGATTGGGAGGCATAGTGTCAGTGCTGGGCTGGGAGGCAGCTGAGGCGGGAAGAAAAGGGGCCAGAGCACAGTGCTTCTTCGGTGTGTGGGATCCAAAACTGTGGGGCCATCAGGGGAGTGACTGAAGAGCTCTTGCTGCTGGGAAAGAAGGGTGGGCACTGGTGGGGCAGACAGAGGTGTCTCTCCTCAGGCTGGAGAGAACAAAGCCCATGTCTGTGTGGAGGGTGAGGGTGAGAAGAATCCTAGCTGGGTGGGGACTAGCCTACTGTGATGCCAAAGTGCCTCCATTTTATCCTATCTCTCCCTTGTTAGGTGGCCTCCGTGGGAACCTGAACTTCTGCTGAACTGTTAGCTCTCTGCAAGCCCCACATAAAGCCACCTTCTGTGGGACGGAACAACCTGCACCTAGTGCTGCCAGTGATAAATTGCTTTTCTTGAAAAATGTACTAACCAACAGTTCCATAACAATCCTGTGATTCTGATGTAATTGCAGTTTCTCATAACAATCCGGTGATGCTGATGTAATTGCCCTCTGCCTATAAACACCCCATTCTGCATTGCATCAGTTGCCAAGAGTTCTTTGGTGCATGAGCCCACTCTCAGCCACCGGCTAATAAAGGACTCAAATTGGCATACTGTCTGTGTGGCGACTCTCCTTCTTGTGCCCAGATAGAGTGACTATCAAGTGGCCAGTGGGGTCAACTCGGGGTTCCCGCTACATTTATATGGTTGAACAGGAGCTAGGAAAGGGCCATAAATAGACAAGCAGGCCTAGGAGGAAACCCAGAATGAGGCTGGCTGAGGAGGGAAGTGCAATTTAACCACCACAGGTGCCCCCATCAGTTCAGTTCAACTGAAAAGCATTTACTGGGAACCTAAGAGCTGGGGAGACCTAAGCACTGGGAATTTGTAGTGGACTTATTATTATGGTCAGCTTGAGCCAGAACGCCCAGCTGGACTGAGTTGTGTGGTTCCGAACGTAGAGGATCCACCTGAGGATTGTTGCTGACGCAACACAAAGCCGAGTGGGAGCAGAAGATAGTGGCCGGCTGTGTCCCAGGAGAAGCTCTGCTGCGGCTGGTTCTCCTGAAGGCGACTCGGCTGTTCTCATTGAGGTAGGAGCTCGGGGCCTTGCTGTCGTCGAGGATGGCTGCTGTTGCTTTGGGGAAGCTCTGGTCTTCATCTCTGCTGCAAGCATCGTATCCTGGTTCCAGCAAAGATTTCTCCAGCCATCATCTGCAGACATGGACGTACACGGACAGTGCTGTGGGCTCCCGGCCCTTGATTGGATTTTTTGGGTCTCTGGTACCTAGATAGACTTTCGGGACTCTTCCTGTGTTTGGCTTGTGGGTGAATGTTGTGACTTATAAATGTCCTGTATTAAATCTGCTCTCTTACAAAAAATTGACTCTAGAAAGCTAACTAATACAGCATTCAAAATGAATGTGACACTATTCTTCCCTCATGGAAGCCACAGAGGGATGCTCTGGGAGACCATGATGGGGCCAGGAATACAATGGTACTTAGTACAGGACAGACCCCCCATTTCAGTGGTCCATTCTCCCTCTTTACACTCCACTTGGCCCCACTCTGGAGAAAACAGAGCACCAGTAATTTGGGCATAAAGTAGGCAACAATAGAGAATAAAAGATTTAAAAGAATCATGTTATTTTCCATGTTGTTTTAGAAGCTACATTGTTAAGTGGGGGTGTTCGCTATAAGGCAGGCAGGCATTAGGGTGACACTGTGTGACCCATCCCCTCCTGGGGCTCCCTGGTGGCTGGTGGGTTGGACACAGGAAAGGTGTATACAAGAGCTCAGTCGGAGTTGTGCAGGTGTACGGGGGACCATGGCAGGCCACAGGGGTGGGCAATGTGTGCTGTCAGCTTGGAACACAAAGACCTGTCCCATGGCAGGTCAGGCTCCAGCTGGGTATGCCTGCTTTAACCCCCTCACCTTCTGACCTTGCCAACCTCCCCACTCTCAGCAGATCATCCCCCTGCTTCACAGCAGGACCTGCGTCCCTCCTCTGCCAAACCTGCCTTTCCCCTACATTCTCCCAACTTCTGGCCTCGCCTCCCCAGGTGAATCTCCTGAGCCCTGTCCCTGCGCTCCACATCATTTGCCACCAAAGTCCAGTCTTCCTTCCTAAAGAACACTTCTGCCCTCTGGAGTAGTCACATCAGGGCCTCTCCATGGGCCTCAGATGCTCAGTGAGCGCTGGGGACTTACAGAGACAGGCCCTGCCCCACCCCCATCACCACAGAAGACCACTCTACCCAGCTCCGCGGGTGTCCGAAAGCCCGCACTAGTGACCCTGGAGTGGGTGTGTGACTGTCTCAGCTCTCAGGCTGGCAGAAGCGTCCTGGGGACCTCGTGGAGCTCCCTGAGGGATCCAGCGCTGGTTGATAGCTGGCTTGATGAGTCCTTCATGAGCTGTCTTCTCTTTTTCTGTTTCCCTTTCAGAAAAAGAGAACATCCTACCAGGATGTTCCCTGCACCTTCAAAGAAATATTTGTACTTTTTATCTCACGTCTGTTTCTGGGAAAATTAAGAATGCTCCTAGAACTTGTATTTGAGTACCTCCCTGCTTGTAGCTCCATCGGGCACTTTCCAGGCCTTGTCTTACTGAATCTCTGGCCCAGCAGACCTTTGAGGAACACTTCGCTTTCATGAAATATTCTGTGCTATCCTGCGCTCCTGGTTTTCTTCATATCTCTGACCATTCTTTTCCAATCACCTTTATAGATATTTTTAGATCAGTTTTATTGAGATATAATACATCCTTGTAAAGCAAACTCCATGGTTTTAAATACAGTGGTTCCTAGAACTTAATTCAGTGCACGATTCTGGGGAAGATGGCCATGGTCATGTTCCTCACCTGATGTGGAGTTCGTGAATGGAAGCAAAATTTTGCCAAATGCTTCTGTTCGTGAAGGAGTTGTTACTGACAGAGCTGTTCAATCATTACCACAATCAATTTTACAACATTCTCATCATCCTAAACAAAAACCTGATCCTCATCAACAACCGCTCCTTGTTTCCCTAGGAACATTCACGCACAAGTTTTTATGTGGGCCTATGTTTCATTTATCTCTGCGTGGAATTGCTGTGTTCCACACTAAATCTGTGTTCAACATTTTGAGGAACTACCAGACTAATTTTATGGGGGCTATATCACTTTGCATTTCCTACCAGCCCCAGTCATGTATGGGTGTTCCAATTTCTTTACATCTTCAATCACACTTGTTATTGTCTTTCTAATTCTGGCCATTCTGGTGGGTATGAAGGGTTCTCTCTGTAGTTGTGGCTTGTCTTTCCCTACTGGTTATTGATGAGCATCTTTTCATGTGCTTATTGGTCACTTGTATATCTGCATTAGACAAATGCCTGTTCAAATCATTATCTGTGGGCTAATTCTGTGAAGGTGAGCATTACCGCGGTCAGTCTTGGCATCCTTTTCTCTTGTCCCTGTACACATACACACTAAAGCCTGCCCCCTACTCACTCTCCATTCATTTATTCAATCATGTTTTCATTAAACAGGTATTACTTAAGCTCTTAAAATGTAGCGGGTTTAGTAATGAGGATGAGGTCCTTGCTATTGGGAAGTGTGTACTTGGGGAAGGGGTGCTGGAGATCAAATTCAGGGCCTTGTGGGCACTAGACAAACGTTCTTCAATGAGCTACACCCTTCTCCAGCCTGATATGAAATAAAGAAGCAAGTCGGTGAGATAATGGAAGATGGTGGAAGAGCTCTGCCATCCACGGGACACAGTGGTGAAAAGGGTAGAGGGGGGAGGCTGTTACTTTAGAGCGGGTGGTCAAAGCAGGCTTTTTTTAGGAGGTGACATTTCAGTTGAGACTTGATGGCACAAAGCAAAACATAAGAAGCATCCTGGGTGAAGGGGAGCAGGTGAGAGCAATGAGCTCTGTGTGTTCCAGAAGTAAGGAGGCCTTTGGGGCCGGAGTGGGAGGAGAGCAGTGGGAACTAGGAATGGGGTGGGCAGCCCTTGCTTTCAAAGGACGTAAGGAAAAGCGAACCATCCTGGGGGTTCCTGGGCTGGCCCCTGGCTGAGTCTGGGGGGAGAACTCAGTAGCTCACAAGCACACAGGTGTCCTCAAAACTGGAAATTAAAGCTGCCCGGTGCCTGCTCTGTAGCTAATTATAAGTCTTCCCACATAGAAGAGCGGGGAAAAAAAGAGATCCAAGAACAGCTAATAAATAAAAAACTGGCATGAACCATTATTCTGCTTAAAATAGAAAAATAAAACCCAAACCATCACTACAGGGTGACAATTTATGGTGTTGGAAATGTCTTCAGAAGTCTTTTTAGAGTTTCGTGTTGAATGTTTATGGAAGGTATAAAATTCTTATAATGCCGGCATTTTATGAACAGTGAAGTTGGCAGCTCCTGTTAGCCCGATCCCTGCTTTCAGGAAATGCGGGTTTTCCTTCATTTATTCATATTGTTTCCAGTCCATCAAAAATAGACAAGATGTAACAGGGAAGTCCATTTGTACCATTCTTTTTGGAAATAACTGCCAGAAGCACTTTATGGTTTTCAGAGGGACTCCCAAGCGAGTGGTCCTCCTTTAAGATGTGTGTTCCTCCTGCCTGTCTTTGTGTTCTTCCCCATTTCTACCACTGGCAGGATAATCAGGCTGGGAGAAGCAGCCCTTCAAAATTCAGTGCTATGCAAAGGGCAAGATAAGGGGTGAAAATGAGCTATGCAGAAGCCCCCAAAGAAAAGGGAGGCGTAGACTCCCCCTGGTCAAGAATGTGCTTCATGAGAGAGTCAGGAAAAGCTCGGTTTACCAGATCCACAGCTACGTAGAGCCATATGCATGCATTAATTAAGGCAATGTGAAGGAGGAGGAGGGATCTGAGAAAATAACAAAGCTGCAGAGTATGCGTGCAATGATTTTTCATTCTGTTTCGCTCCAGCTCTGCCCCTGCAACAGAGGATCTAATCAATCTGCCGGCTATTAAGTTTGTTAATTGATAATGCATACTAATTAGGCTGTGCGCAGTTACTTAAGAGACTTTGCTAAGGTGATTGTAGGCACAAGTCCAAATGGAGTTTAAAGTATTCTGTGTGAGGTTAAAACCCATCAACCAGAATAGATGGATTTTATATTATAACAGAAGGCACAACATACCCATAAGTATTTAATGTATTGCACAGTTATCCATTATTACATATTTTAACTCTACAAAATAATTAAAAATGTAAAAACAGCCACTAAAAACTATAACTAAATCACATTGGTGAGGGTGTGAGGAAGTGTCAATGAGACAGCACTATTTTCCCATCAAGGTAAATGTTTAGTTTTCTCATTTATATTTGGGAACAGTTGGGGTGAGCAGGCAGGAGGCTCTGTCACGAGCCAGGCTAAACGAGCTGTGTGGACCCCAGAGGTACAGACAGTCTATGTGGCAAGCCGTGATGCCCACATTTCCGAGGTCCGCCCTCCAGAGGTTGCCCAGGTGACCCACAGCAACACATCATCTGGGAGGTCAAGGTCAAAACACGTTCATCAAGCATAAAATTAGCTGCTGGTGGTATGGCGGGTACCCTTCCCTGTGGAGGGCTATTACTTTGGGAATACACTGAAGAGGACGCTCAGGTATCTTGCGGGTGTACACCAGAAACTCAACAGATATAGTCCCTGCCTACAGGGAGCTCACTATTGGGCAGACTTGAATCATATTCAGGGAGAAATCCATCTACCAGTTTGGGTCTAAAGTTGGCTGATCCCCGCGGCTTCTGGACAGAGCTATAAAATGGTAGTTGGTTGTTCCCAAGAACTATGTTTCAATCGAATTATTTATGAATGACGGTTACAGTTTGGCCGAGGCTCATATGTTGGGGTTTTGGTCCCCAAAATAGCAAAGTTCAGAGGTGGGGCCTTTTGGAAGTGATCAGATCATAAGGGTTCTAATTTCATCAATGGATTAATCCATCGATGAGTTCAAAGCCTAATGAGTTTATTAATAAATGGGACCTAACTGGGTGAAGAGGGCTACTGGGGGCACATGGGGTATATTTTATCCCAACCCCTTCCTTGTTTCTCCCACTCCCTCTGCATCCTGGCTGCCGTGAGGTGAGCGCTTTCCTCTGCCATGCCTCACAGCAATGGAGCCAGCTGACCATGGACTCAAATCTCTAACACCGCAAGCTAAAATAAACTTATCCTCTTGTAGACTATTTACGTCAGGTATTTGTCACAGTGACAAAAAGTTAAGAAAAGTGGCAGTTAATATTTTAAAAATTTTATTGGTACATATTTGCAGTATATAATATTTACATTCCTCATGTGGAGTTGGTACATGCACATAATACATCTTAATTCCTTCTTTCATCCCCTTTTTCTCCTCACTCTCCTCTTCCCTCCATCTCTCAATCCCCTTCCCATTTGAGAAAGCTCTATCTCACTATTTCCTATTACAGTAAAACCTTGGTTTTCAAGCACGATTTGTTCCAGAGTCATGCTAATAATCCAAAGCACTTGTATATCAAAGCAAATTTCCCCATAAGAAATAACAGAAACTCAGATGATTCATTCCACAACCCAAAAATATTCACATAAGAATGATTACAATACTGTACTGTAATACAAAATAATAAAGAAGATACAAAATATGAAAAAAAAATGAACAAATTAACCGCACTTACCTTTGAAAACCGTTATGGCTGGTGTGAGAGAGACAAGAGAGAGGAGGGTTACTATGTAGAAAGGCCCCTTTTCCCCTGCAGCCTCGCTAGCACTTGTTATGATTTGATTTCTTGGTAATGGCCATTTTTTCTGGGGTAAGATGGGCTCTCAGGGTTGTCCTCATTTGTATTTCCCTAACAGTCAGAGATGCTGAACATTTCTCCATGTATTTACTGGCCATTTGTACATCTTCAGTGAAGTGTCTATTCATTTCAGTTGTTCATTTTTTGATCGTGTCTTTTATTTTGGGGGAGTCTAATTTTTTTAGTTCTTTATATATTCTACACATTAGTCTCTTGTCGGAGGAATAACTGGTAAAATTTTTTTTCCCATTCTATAGGTTGTCTTTTCATTCTGTTGGTTGTTTCTTTTGTTGTGCAGAAGCTTTGTAATTTGGTATGACATCACTTGATTCTTAATGTTGTTTGTCATGCAACCAGAGGTCTGTTCAGAAAGTCCTTGCCTGTGACCATGACTTCAAGAGTTTTACCTATTTTATCTTCCAGCAGGTTAAGTGTTTCTGTTTTAACATTTAGTTCTTTGATCCATTTTGATTTTAGTTTAGTATCTGGTGAGAAGTATGGGTCTAGATTTAATCTTCTGCATGTGGATTGGCTTCAATATTTTTGAAACAAATGGGAGAGGTGACATTTGAAAAAATTCTCCTAGGCTAACTAATCTAAAAACTACTGTTTTAAAAACAGGAGTGGGTGACAAGCTCCATAGAAAACTACTAAATAGAGGAAGGTATTTATTTTATTTCCACTCCTTAGGCAAACTGAGAGTTCTCACAAACAGATTTGGATGCTGGCAGGAGGCTGTGGTGTAGACAGTGCACATTTAATTAACAAATGAATTGTGTTCCCACAGTGTGACCATTGAACCTGGAGTTGATCCATACTGGTTTGTTTTAGCTATTTTGAGATGACTGAGTTCAATGAGTCTGTGTAGAGAAAACTAACCTCTGAATAGTCAATTGAAAGTATCTAAGAGAATAAATAACTGGAGATTCACTATCTTTATAGGCCAAACATTCTTAACTTCACCAAATATCATAGCACAGGAAAGGGGTGAATAAGCATACTTTGGGATAGAATACACCATTTCCAGGAATAATTTGTTCAATGATGAATTTTTCTGCATTTACTGAACATATATTTTAAAATTAGGATATCAACAGTAGTATTACCTAAATACAATAATTACCATCAAGCAATTAGAAAAATATTTCATATGACTATGTGCCAGTGGCACAAACACTTATTCTTATTGTACCAAAAGGTGAGCCGGATTAAAAGTTTGAAATGATTAAAAACTACATGTGCAATTATTTTTCTTCCTCATCCAGGATGGAGACGGCGTTGTGCTTTGACACGCTGATGCTGTAATTTTCAATTCTGAAAATTGAATTAAAAAAATAGATTCCAGGTGAAGGAAACACAAATAAAATAATCAGTTAGCCCTCAGGTTTACGATGTTTATTCACCAAAAATGAAGTCTTTCTTATGAAGACTATTACTCTATGCAAAGTCACTAGGGAATAGGTGTTTTTTGGACTTTTACTGGAATGAAGAGTAAATTTCTTATGACTTCATTATTATTTGTATGAATCAAGGAGATAATTAAGCAGTAGTCTTTTCATGTAAAGATTTTAAGATTTATTCATCAGGATGGGTTAACTGCTGTAACAAATAGCCCCCAAGTCTCAGTGATGTGACACATGGATGGGTTTGTTATAGCTTGTTTTTCCTGTTGGCGTTGCAGCCCGGGAGATGGTGGTGGGGAGTCTGTGCCCCATGTGGCCTCCCGAGGACTCGGCTCCTGTATCTGCTGCTTCCCTCTCCCCTGGGCCGTGGCCTCTGCTGCAGGAGCCTCTGGGTTTAGTTGCCATGCGCAGGGAAGAGAGGAGGCAAGACAGCCACGAGCCAGGCCTGGGGGTGGTACCCTCACCGCCACCCACATTCCCTGGGGCAGAGCTCATCCTGAGGCTACACCTGACTCCAGGGGAAGCTGGGAAAGATCGTCTAGCCAGGTGCTAAGGCAGAAAGGAGGAAATCTGATGAACCACTGGAGGCTGGCCAGCCAATCGCCACTACATGAACAGTATCTCTAAGAGAAAGATTTCTCAGCAAACAGCGTGTAGTAAGTCTTTTTCACACTTGAGTCCATAGAGACAGTCACCACAGCTACATCGTGTACTAGATCCTCTCAGGGATGTCGAGGAGGTGGAATCTGACCTGTATAGCAAGGTTTGCACAAAAACAAAAACAAAAACACAGCAAGAATTCTGAGAAAGATTCCTGTTATTAAAGCCCATGTTCTGGGTCAGCCACAATCCATTAGCTTCCGAGCCCGAGGCGGCGGGCGAGTGTCCTCACTCTGTGGCCACTTGCACACAACGCTCCTGCCTCTGCTCCTCCGCTCTCAGCGCTGTCCCCGTCCATTGGATACTGCATTTTTCTGAGCGTCCCCACCGTCAGTTTAGAGTTGAAGGTGCAGTTATTTAACTGCATCTCATGATGATGGGACAGACAGGTGCTAACTAGTCTACCAAGGGGCCTAAAATTTTTTGCAATTCTTTGACAGAGGACTGCCTGATCACAAATCTACGTATAATTTCCCTCATAAGAAGTCCATAAAAAGAGGTAGGTTTTAAAAACAGTAAGCCTGGTGTGGTGGCACATGCCTGCAATCCCAGCACTCAGGAGACTGAGGCAGGAGGATTTCTGGGAGTTCAAGGCCAGTCTGGACTGCATAGTGAGACCCTGTCTTAAAAAAACAAAACAGGGCTGGGATTTAGCTCACTGGCTAGAGTGCTTGCCTGACAGGCACAAGGGCCTGAATTTGATCCCAAGCACCAGAAAAAAAAAAAAAAACTGTTAAATTAGAAGGTAATTATTTTTGTTGCCATAAAACCATCAGCTAAATTCCTTTAATTACTAAACTCTAGTGTAGTCAAAATAGTAATTGATATTCAAAAATTTTAGATGCTGCTAAGAAGTTGTATAGCTTTTTGATACTATCCAAAGCACTTATACATCACACTAATAGATGAAAAAATAAACATACCAATTCAAACTGTTATGTACTATCTTTTCTTGTTTTTCAACTATGAGAAAGTTGATTTATGTCATTCTGGCTTTGAGTGAGGCTTGATTTGATCAAAACAGCAATTCTGGTATTATTCTATTTCTTACCATGATTTCATGATTATTTTCCAGTCTTTATTATACAAGGTAGTGTTGTAGAAATAATTTTTTTTGAAAAGTGGATATCTTAGGTAGAAGTGCTAGGCAAATTTTATGAACCAGACCCTTTATTTACTCCTAAACTGAACTACCTTAAATGAACCAGAAAAAAACGAAGAAAAACTTCGGGTTGTCTGTCAATTAACACGCAGATAAAAGAAAAATCATTGACTTTCAGCTTGTTTCTCCTGTCAATTAAATTGTTAATTTTAAATTTTAAAAATGAAGATGAATAAATCTCTCTTTTATGAAGTATCAACTATTAACTCAAATTATCCAAAAATGATGCTTATTGTCTAGCACATTGAAAGGAACAGTGAGCTACTTAATAATTCAGTTATATCAGTCTGGAGACTGGCAGTCAGGGCTGTGCTGGGGTGCATGTACCAGAAACCTGGCCTTAGACCCTAGAAGGCTGTTTTCTGTTTTTCAAGTTTTTGTCATATAATAGTGACCCTGGGTTTAGCCATTTCACACTTGCCGTGGAACTGGGCTCCCTCTGTCTTCCTTCCCCCTGCACATTTTGTGATCGGAATATGACAGCCGTGTTTCTAGGCACCATGTCTGCGCTCCACAGCGATTCCAGCCTCCCGCCCTTCCCCTGGTCTCTCCCGAGGTCCTCTCGTCCCCCACCCTGCCCTGTGCCCGAAGGCTGACCTGCGGGGCTGCCTCAGTGGGCCTTCGTCGCCTGGATCCCGCGGGAAGCTGAAGCACCCCTTGCTTTGCGAGGAGAATGGAAATAGAAGGAGCTGGGAAGGTGGAAGAACAGTAAGATGAGCAATTTATTCCGTAGCTCTTCCCTGCTGGTTCACGAAAGCCTGGCTGGATCCCTCTCGGAAGCCTCACTGAGCTTGCCAAGAACTGGTCAAGACGGGGATCGGACTGGGACTGGGGCAGCAGGAAAGGTTTCAGATGAAATCCTCCCTGCTGCCTTGCTCCTGGACTGAGAGGAGCCGCAGCACATGTCTTTTGGGAAAGGTGAGCATCAGACTCATCAACGTCGTCCTGGCCTCAAGCTTCCACTCTGGGGGGCAGTCTACCAACTTGTCTGCACACCCAGCCTCAGAGTTCCCCATAGTGTGTGCGCTCAGACAGCTAAAGCTGGGGCCCCCGGCCCTTCTTTACACCAGGCAGCCCTCTCCCTCCCTCTAGCTTCTGTTTAATTACTTTTAAATGGAACCTCAAGCGAACAGAACTATTTTATTCTGCTGGTCTAAGACACGTCGTCTTCATTGTGCACCTGTGATGCTATAGTTCATTTCTTCTTAGAATGTAGTGAACATCTGTAAATTCACCACGCAATCGCAAAACTAGGACACTGACAGTAGTTTACATCTACCTGTGTGTGCCTCTCTTCTGCCCCCAAAAGATAGTCATTATCTGTGGTATGTGTTTATCTTATATATGTAATGAGATAGATGTTTTATTACATATGAATATTTGTATATATACATATATATGCCTAAGCTATTTATTTTAGTTGTTTCTGAACCTCATAAACAGGTATCACAGATAACTTGGGGAACCTGTTTTTTTAATATATATATAACACTGTATCACTAAGATCCATCCATGTGTAGTCCATTCATTACCATTGCTGTAGATGACTTCATTTATTATTTATTAAAATGTTAATGGGCAGTTGAGTCTTTCTAGTTTTTCTATTGGGAGTGACCACAATGAACTTTTTGTTAGATACATCTTCTTCTTCGTGTGTGTGCAAATGTCTCTTGGCTGTAGTGCTAGGAATGGCGCTGGTCAGTCATGCAGTAGATATGTTCATGTTTACAAAATAATGTCACATTGCCTTTCAAAGTAGTTATGTCTTATTTATTTATTAGGGTACTAGTGATGGAAACTAGGAATGTTCTGCCACTGAGCTACCTCCCTCGTTCTATTTGTTCATTTGTTTGTTTATTTCTTTTTGAGACAGAGTCTTGCTAAGTTGCCTAGGATGACCTCAAACTTGTGATCCTCCTGCTTCAGCTTCCTCCATAGCTGGGATTGTGGGAGTGTACCACCACGCTGACAAGTCATGTCTTTTTGTATTCTCACTAGTAGCGAATAAGAAATCTTAGTCCATATCCTTTCAACACTTGGTATTGTCAGTCTTATTTATTTTTGTAGGTTAAATGCATGAAGATGGTATCTCCTCGTAGTCTTGATTTATATCTTTCTTGTTGCTGATGTATTCAGCTCTCCTAGGATGCTTATTGGCTATACATATTTTCTAGTTTGTGTAATGCTTCTTCAGGTCTTTTATCCATCTTAAAATTGAGTTGTTTCTCCTTTTCTTTCTCCAATTTTGGTAGGTGGAGCAGACAGAAAACCAGTGAAGGCTTAGAGGATTTGGACAGAATAAGCTCCATGCAATGGACACACCTAGAATTCTCCCACCAACAAAGGAGGAGGGTACATTCTTCACTAGCACACAAAGAACATTTCCAAAAGTTGATGAAGATCTCAACCCATCCTGAAGAACAACTACCGCAGCACGGGAGCCAATCACAGAAAGTACCTTTAAAAAATTCTTATATATTTGGAAATCTAAAAATACTTTTCAATACTTCATGAAAAACATCAAAGCACTTCACCTTCATCACTAAGCCCCGACACCCACTACTGTCTGCTCACGGGGGCAGAGCAGGCCGGGTGGGCTTCGCCTTTTGCCTCCCGTCCCGCCTGTCCCTTGCGTCTGGCACTGCCTCTTTTAGACCATACAGGGGAAGCAGCTTTCTCCGCGAGTCCGACACTTCAGCACTTCTATGACCAGCAGGCGTGGGGTCTGCCTGGCTCTCCAACAGACCAACAGTTCTCCGGCTCCCCACACACCAACTGGGTGCCCAGCGGCTCAGTTCTGACACCAACTACCTGGAGTTAGTGCAGACCCCACCGGAAAGGGCTCCGCCTCACAAGAGCACCCCCGCTTCGGGCACTGATCACAGCGGTAGGTGCCCAGGTTACTTGTACTTCCGTCCAACTTAGCTACAAATTAGAGGTTCTTCAACCTCTCCTTGGGTTTGATAGTTTGCTATAATGGCTCACAAAATTCAGGGAATTTCATTCGGTGCTTCATTAGAAAGGATTTAATCAAGGATACGAGTGAACAGCTAGATCAAGAAATGCACAAGACAAGTCTGGAAGGGTCCCTGTCCCTGTAGATTTGGGATGTGCTGCCCTCCTGGCACTCACTAACCTGGAAGCTCTCCAAACCCCATTTGACGGGATTTTTTAAGGCGGGCTTCGTCATGTTGCTGTGACTGATCATTATCAGGATCTCTGGGCCTAGAGGATGGGTGAGGAGTGGCGCTCGGAGTACCGAGCTTCTAGTCATGGCTTGGTCTTTCTGGTGAACAATCTCCATCCCAAAACTTTCCAGGAACCTGTCAAGACGCCCCTCATTGGAATGAAAGGCACTCACAACCCAGAAGATTGCAAGGGATGCCGGAGATCTGAGCTAGGACCTGCAGGCAAAGACCAAATATGAGAACGAAAGATACTCCAGACCTTCCTATCATTTAGATATTGCCAGGTTTTAGTAGCTCTGTACCAGGAGCCAGGGGCTGAGACCAAATAAATAGTGTCTATTGTGTCACACTGTCCACTTAAGACTGAGACCCTCTCCTGACTCTCAAAGTCATCTCTTTTCATAACCTAGAAGGAGAGAAGGATGTAATGATGTTTCTACAATTTAGTTTTAGACCAAATAGAAATGAACCTTTGGAGACAACATCTCACCAGAAACTTCGGAGCGAGACCGTGATGATGCCAGCCCCCCACCTCTGCACTGCAGGGCACAAGAAGGGAGGGGCCTGCTCCCCTCTTAGAATATCCCAAAGGACACCAGGGTTTTTAACTGGATAGCTGATTTGGACAAGTTCACCAGATGTGAGTACTGGTTATCCTCAGTTTTAAACTTGAAAAAAGAAAGCACAAAATACACCCTTGTTCTTGTGGCCACATAATTCACATTTTCTTAAGAGTTTGTATGGGAGTGGACCATTAATCAGATCTCTTTTAAATGACAGAAAATCCACTTTCTCCTGCTACACAAACCCAGATTTTGTCCAACTTGCATTTCCCCCAAGGCAGACAAGTAGCTGCAAAAAAAGAAACAGCAAGAAGCGAAACAAAACAGGGTCACCGCTTTAGAGCCTGTCTGCCACGCAAGACACAGCCCCCAGGTGGTGATGAGGCACCATGAGCTTTCCCCAGGCCCCTCATCGCTGGGGTCCTTGCTAAGTCCCGACTGGGGCCTTTCCAACATTTCATGTATGAGTCTCTGTATTCTCTTTCTCAAAGAGACTTCCAAATTGTGTAACTTTAGGGACCTGCCAGACCCGAATCTGCCTCTGAACACAAACATCAAAACACATACCACTTGAATTCATTCCGTAACTGGCAAAGTCCTGGCACTGGGCCAACTTCCAGGAGAAACCCTCAGGTGTCCTCACCCTGGGTTTGGAAGAGGTTGGATTGACTGGGGTTTCGGAAATCAAAATTAAGTGACTTCAACTTAAAAAATGTTACATTGTGTTAACTCTTCCTCCTCTCTTTCACCCTCACCAGCCTGTGCTGAGCATCCAGGATGGAAAACCCAGACCATAAAAAGAAGATGACTTCAGCAATCAATTTTTCTCTTGCAGAATTTTTTTTTTTTTTTTGGTGCTGGGGATCGAACTCAGGGCTTTATGTTGTCTAGACAAATGCCTGGCAGATTGCTTGAAAAATGCCCAAATAACATTTCATGAAGACTGAATTCTAGGGCTACCTGCAAAGTGGGTTGGTACCAGGTACATGCAGTCGTTTGGTTTTGCCTCAGAATCAGAAGACTGTGGGGTCGCCTCAATCTCTGCTCTGTTCAGTTTCAAACTCCAAGCCGAAAAGCCCAAGAAGGACCATAATCAGGTCACACATCAGCTTAGAATAGTGATTTTAATGATTTGGACATCTGGCCACTTGGAACTGGATAAAGGCCACCAACTCACTTGACAAAAGCCACTGAACATCTGTCAGTATGGAAATAAGCACTCCTAGCTGACCCCGAATCAGACTTCAATAGCCAGCTCACAATGCAAGAGCCTCTCTTCTCCTCCTGTCATCCAGATTCGTTGGTGCCATCTAGAAGTACCCTGCCGAGCAACAGCGTGCTCTGAAGTGTGTCTGTCGGACACAAATGTGAATGTATTAATCCACCACCCCTTTCACCACTACTTCTCTGCCTTGTTATGGGACATGGAAAGTGTGACAGTAAACCCCTAAACTTCCCACGAGGCACCGCATGGACACACCTAGGACAGATTCTGTATGGAGGGGGGAAGTGGGTCCTAGGGAAGGGAGGAGGGAGACACACCTGGGGCTCCGGGTAGCCGCTGTCTAACAGATGATGACATGCAGGTACCTCAACACTGAAGGAGCAGGAGGGCAGTACCTAGGAAGTCTGCTCGAACCAAACTCGTACATAGATACAAAATCCTGATGGTGACAGCCATTGTCCTCAAATCATACTACAAATAGGTAGAAGATTTGAGCTCGAATCATCTGATTTAGAGCAGGAAGCAGTCTAAGAAGCCATGTTATTAGTTAGGGTGAAAGTAATATTTACTAAGCTCTTTCTGTGTATGTGCCCCACAAGCTGTACTGTGCTTAGAGCCAGGCAGGAGGTGGCCTTGTTGTGGGATCTGCCCTGTTCAGGGGTCCTGTTCTTGCACATACACACACACACACGCACACACACACAGAGGCACACACATGCATGTACTAGGGAACACTTGGTACCTGCTTGATGCTGACACAGGGACCCAACCCCTAAACATCAGCTGATACAACATACACCTTTTGAGTCCCAGGAAACACTTTTCCCGTGAGGCTCGCCCTATGTCTTCAGAAACAAAAGGCGGCTACAACCGAATGCCGAGAAAATGCGGGAATAGTGCAACTGCCTGCTTCGGAGGTGGACATGGCTGCTGAGAACAGGGCAGGCTGAGTGGCTGCAGTGCTCAGGTAAGAGAAAAGACAAAGTAATGTCGAATCCTTCCTGTCGGCAAGAGTGGGATAGACTCTCAGGTCGTGGAGTCGTCTTTCCCCGCGGTGCTAAGCCTCCTGGACTCCTACTTCTCCTGTTCCAGTGAGTTCCAATACTGGTTCCCAAGTTAGCACAGTATCTGCAACAGTTGCATTTGGCAGTGGAAGAAGGTTTCACAGTATTACTTTATATGACTCTTAAATTTATATATAAACATGCATTTATTTATGTACACTCACATATAGATATTTGTCTAGATACATATGTGAAGTGTAAAACCAGTTCTTTATTTTTATTTCTTTATTTTTTTTGGTGCTGGGGATTGAACTCAGGACCTTGTGCTTGCAAGGCAAACACTCTAACCACTGAGCTAAATCCCCAACCAGTTCTTTATATTGACAGTCAAGTGGAGGTTGAGTGCTATATTTATGAATAGTTTTGTATTTATAAAATATTTAGTAAGATTTACTTAAATATCAAATAGTCTAAATGTTCAGCATATTTCAATGATTTAAATTTTGATATTATTAATTATAATTTTAGGCAGAAATAATTATTTTGAGAAACAATTTTGAATGTTTTAGAAATTTTGAAAAATATGTGAATAATATTATTTTCATATTTAATTTGTTATGAAATATATTTTTAGTCATGTAGGTCATTATTGTTAAAAGAACACAAATTATGTTAAAAATGTAGATTATAACATCATCTTTAGTAATATTGTTGAAATAAAAGCAAGAAAATGAAATTTCATGGATTTTGTTACTCATCTAAATATCTCCAGCCCCCCCAAACAGAATATGCACAATAATAATTAGTCCACAGTCTTTTATATTTATATTATGACTTTAAGTCATAAAAACCAAGGTACCAAGCTACATCCTCAGCCCTTTAAAATTTTTTTTTATTTTGAGACAGAGTCTTGCAAAGTCACTGAATTGCCCAGGACAGGCTGGAACTTGTGATCCTCCTGCCTCAGCCTCCCAGCCTCTCAGCCACCAAGGTTTTGTTTTTTTGGTGTATTTTTCCATTTTGTCATTATGGGAGAGTTGTCAAGGTAGAAAAGACTGTATTTTATTTAACAGCTCATTAACTTCCTTTGATAACTTTCAAATAAATCAACTTATGGTCTGTGGACCTCCAGTTGCATGCTTCCTTCGGGCCTCTCAAAAGACAGTCATGACTCCACCCATCAGGTTTGAAGAACTGTAGCAAGATGAAAAAACAAATCCCTGCTGGTGGTGACATTTTGAGGGGTCTGACGCTCGTCAGCCGTTGGCGTCTGCCTCCCTGTGGATGATCCTGTGACTTCCCTGCCTGCCGCCCCTCCCGCCCCTCAGGGCCACCAGCCTCAGAAGAGCGTGGCCGTCAATGGCGGAGGGTCCACGCACTCCAAGCCGGTCTGGTCATGGCATCCACAAGTGCAAGGCAAAGTTCTGCACTGTTTATTAAAAACGGATTATAACTTGGAGAATGAATTTGAAATACACCATAACCAAGCTGTTTCTATGGACTAATTTAATATTTTATGTAGTAGCACATATGTTTTTGAGATCATAGTAAAGACACCTGGAATCATAATATTCTTTCAGTGGCAAATGTCATATTAGGTTTTTAGGGTATTACGTCAATTTAGTATTTCACGTATTATTAATAATGCCTCATTATATAAAATTATTACTAAACTGGCAATTAAGTGGATGTGAAGGGTCCATATGCTAAACTGCTCATAACATTTCAATTATGAATTTCACATCAGATGTCTTCTAGTGTACATTAACAACATTAGCCAGCAACTTCTTTGCCAGAACCACCCAAATGAACTCTGCTCCATAGCTTGTGATATTGGCATAAAGTCATTTTGCACATTTTCCTGAATTTCAGGAAATTAGAAAGAAAGGCAGCAGATGAAGCAGCTAGACCTCTCTCTGGACAGCAGTGCAGCATTCGTTAATGCTGTAATTAGCCTTCTCTTGAACAGAGAAAGCCTTGGGGGTGGCATTTCTGCTTCTTGGTTGACTAAAGACTTATTTTCCTTTTCTTTGATTTACATTTCCACTCCAAATAAACAAGCAAACCAACAAGGGTGATTCCATTGCTCCTAGTCGTGTGTTCTATGCTCCCTTTTGTCCCTGGCCGATTCTGTCTTTTGGTTGTTTATAAATGCAAACCATGTAGGGTGTTTCAGACTGGACGCTGTCCTTGAATGTAAAACCCAGTGCCACTGTAAAGACTGGGTTGGTGCCCATCACTCCAAAGTGTATTGGCCCCAGCTCCTCCCTTTGTGTTCCTGTGGTAGTGGGCGACAGAGGCCTCAGCCAGGACCTGATATCAGGGTGTCTTCAAGAATGAGGGGCGATGACGCTAGCTTTTAGTGCAGTGGATTTGCCCTCCGATTTCCTGAGCACATCCTTCCGACGTGCAGACTCATGAGGTCAGGGTATCTCAGGTCTCCTCCACCCTCATGCCACACTGCACAGCAGCACGGTGGGGAAGATCGGCTGGCTCTTAGGCCACTTCCCATCTCAGTGTACTGCACTGATTGGTGGCTCTGTGATTCAAGGTTGGGACCTCTGGCCCAGCTCGTTTGAAAATGAACAGTGTCTACTAAGTAGACATTTTATCCTAATATTGATGTGTTCATTTATAACTACAGCTTCACGTGCCTTGAAAACTCTTTAGTCTGTCCTGGCCAAGGCATACTTTCCTGTTTCTAGGAACTAGAGGAGATTGAATGTATAGCCAGAGGTTGTATTTTATTTTATTTTATTTTTATTTTTTGGTGCTGGGGATCGAACTCAGGGCCTTGTGCTTGCAAGGCAAGCACTCTAACCACTGTGCTAAATCCCCAGCCCCAGAGAGGTTGTATTTTATTCAACAAATATAGCCTCAAGATAAAAAACACTTTTCTGATCTCCAAGGATTCTGGTCTAGTAAGAGTAGTGCTGGGTTTCTATGTTGTACACTCAAGAGACAGTGAGGATAGAGGAAGTATGAACAGTTCTATCCATCTCTAGGACAGGAGATGAAAACTGGCCAACCAGGGAAAGGGCTGGTGAGAAGTCTCCGAGTTAAAGCCAAGAAGAGCAAGTGAATCACGTGGTGAAGAGAGAGGACACATTCAGGCACACACAGATAGAGTGGAATGGTGGAGACAGAGAACAAAGGGCAAAGCAAACGAGGGCAGGTGTCAGCACGTGGTGCCCTTACTGAGCGCACTCAGAGCCTCGGTCAGGAAAGGGGCTTTGTTGTTAAGTGCTTGGCCCTATGAAGAGGTGTGCTGTTGGCCCCAAATCTTCACCCCTCTGTATCTACCCCTCTTGTAGTGTTTACCATTAAAGGTGTGAAGTACATTTCTTTACTTCTTGACCTTGGTTTTGGCCGGGTAACTGGCGCTGGTCAATGTGACGAGCTGTGGGGGATGGTGACCTGCTCAAGGGTGAGCTTCCATTTCCCTGCCTGCTCCTTAGCCTTCACCTTGAGAATATCATGCCCAGCCCGAGGGCAGCCCTGCAGACCAGCAGCGGCCTGTCCCAGCCAGCTCCAGCCTGGTCGCCCTGGTGACTTCGACTCACAAGCCAAATACGCACAAGCCAACGTTACATACACCTGGGAGCTTTGTGACTGTTTTTTGCATTTTTACGGACTTTGCTAACTGCTATGGGCCCATTAAAGGGTCACAAGCGGAGATTAAACATGCTCCAATTTTCATTTTAGACTGTTTATTTTGTCTGAATGTGATAAGTAGACTAAAGCAGGACAAAATAGAAGCTAGGAGACCAGTAAAATGATTCTGATAATCCAAAGAAAAATGCCAGGAAGTTGAAACAAGCCCTTTGGTCATGGGCAAGAACAGAAGGAAAGAAAGTAAGTTTTTTCCCATTAAATATTGTTAATTATAAAATACTTCGAACTACAAAAATTTCACATAATAATGTAACTCACCCCCATGTGGTCAAGATCTAGATGAACATAAGTCAACATTTTGCTACCTTAAAGAAAGCTAAGAGGTAGCTTTATCTCCAATTCTCCCTCCTGTGGAGGCGGTCACTGTCCGGAGGCTGAGTGCATCATCTCCTGCACGGGTGAGGGTTTTAGATGCATGCATGTGTCCAACAACATCCACTTCTGTTTTGTGACTTAGAATTTCACCTGTCATCACGTGCATCCCTTTACAACTTGCTTTTTGGTCTACATTTTTGAGATATATCCATGTTGATGCACGTAGGTCAGAAATTGGAAAATAATAAAAAAGTAAAAATGAACAGCATAAAATAGAGAGAGGGAAAGTCTCAGATAACCACAGGTCTGGCTAGTGTGATCACGTGGATCACAGACAACGACGGGAGCAGGCTGGAAGCGAGGAGTGCTGGAAGATACTGGGCTAAGGTGGCCGAGGGAGTTCGTCTAACTGCAGGGGCCGCAATAAGGGGCTGTGATCTCGGGCAGCCCGATGAGGCCCAGAGAGAGCTGGAGCTCTTACCACAGGGACAGCAGTTGCAGCAAGGAGAGTTGCTGAGATTACTCTGGAAATGCATGCCACATGGGGAGAAAAGAAGACCAAATGCAGGATGCTACGCCCCAGATGCCGCTAATGGGGGGCAAACAGAGGCCCAGCAGACAGGGCTGTCCTTGCATCCTTATCAGGAACATGCTTGCCTTTAGATTTCAGTGACAACCATAGTAGTTGGCCATAATACATTTAAAGGTGATTGCATCTCAACTTAAATAATAATAATAATTATATAGATACTTAGAGGGAAAACCTTGATACTTGTAATGAAAGAAGTGATGTTTTCTAATCTATAAAGAGCTTTGGGAGACAAAAGTCACCTTAGTCAGAAGCAACATCTGCTTCTCTCCCAGGTGGGCATGGGCATTAAATAAAGGACATGGGCACAGCTTCTTTGCATCACCAAACACGTTGTAGCCCACATTTAAATCTCCACATAGGGCTCCCCAGACAGAAAAGAGCACTCGCTGTGACAGGAGGGTATGCAGAAGCCTTTAGCAGTCAGATGCTCCCTGGAGCAGTGGGCGAATGCGAGGCTGGGCTGGACTGGGGGCTGATGTGGGCTGCACCCTTCCCTGGATCCCACATTCCCGTCAGGAAAACACTGAGTGTCCATCCTCATAGTCACATTTTCATGGTGCCAACTTTATTTTTTTTTATTTTTTTTTGGTGGTGCTGGGGATTGATGGTGCCAACTTTAAATAGTTTTCTTTAAGACATTGCACTTTCCACCCGTAACAGAGCGCTGATAAGTGCACACGTTCCGTCTCCCAGTATGGAGGATGCCAGGTACTTCACCACAGCAGCTGAGCTTTGAAGCCACTGCAGAACTTGCCACAGATCCGGGTCCTTCGATGTCTTGCCGTGGGGAATGACGCCGCATCTGCACTTGGGGCTGCCAAATCACCCTCTTCAGTGGGGGCCCCGAGGAGCTCCCCATCCGGAAGCCGCAGGCCTTCCTCCAGGTGTGTCCCCCGCACGCGGTCCAGCATGGGAATGACGGGATGGCAGACGTTCTCCAGCTCCTCTGCCCTGTTCAGACTCTTCCTTCTCTGGAGTCTGACGCTCATCCAGCCAGGAGACGATCTCATTACACTCGTCAAGAATCTTCAGTTTATCCTCATCATCGATCTCGCCCTGCAGCTTCTCATCTTCAGCAGTTGCTCTCATGTCGAAAGCACAGGACTCCATTGAATTCTTGGATGACACCGTGGCGCCCTGCTTCTCATCCTCAGCGCCATACTTCTCTGCTCCCAGACCACACCCTCTGGGTCCTCCTTGCTCATACGTCCTTTGTCATTAGCGATGGTGATCTTGCTCCCTCTTCCTGTACTCTTACCTGTAGCAGAGACGTTAAGGATGCCATTGGCACCACTGTCAAAAGTGACTTGGATCTGAGGAGCCCCACGGGCTGCAGGGACCGTGCCCACAAACTTGCTGAACAGGTTGTTATCGCCGGTCATGGCACACTCACCTCCGTGAACCTGAACGGGCACACCGGGCTGGCTGTCAGAGCAGGGAGCGCAGGTTTGTGCCTGCTTGATGGGAATGGTCACATTGGATTCGATGAGGACGGTCCTGGCTCCAAAGGCGCCTTCGGTAGCAAGGGAGAGAGGAGTGACACCCAAGAGCAGCAGATCTTGAACATTTTCAGACTTGTCTCCAGACAGAACGACTGCGTGGACAGCTACAGCATGAGAGCAGCCTCGTCAGGGTCAACGCTCTCATCTGGTCCTTTTCCACTGAAGAGGTCTTTTAGAAGCTCCCGGGTCTTGGGGATCCGGGCAGAGTCACCCAGCAGGACGTGCCGAGGATTTGTGACTGGTCCAGCTTGGCGTCTCTAAGGGCCTTCTCTGCAGGGTGCAGAGTGCCACAGAACAGGTGTCTTAGTTACTTTTCTCTCGTTGCTGAGACGAAATATCCGACACCCAAAGTTAAGGGAGGAAACGTTTATTTGGCTCACAGTCTGTAGAGGTTTCAATCCACAATCAGCTGGAGCCAAGGCAGGGTGGCCTGGCAGACAGGCAAGAAGGCAGCAAGGCAGGCAAGACAGCAAGCAAGGGGCAGACAAGCCTCTTCCTATCCCTTACATCTCAGGCTACCTGGCTTTGGGTGGGCAGCACTCCCACCTTTAATCTTAGCACCCTGAATCCTAGTATCACATCCTTGATCCCAGCAGAACTGTGCCAAACCAATCAGTGGACTAATTTAGCGATCACACACTCTAGATTCAGCCCAACCTATGACCACATCATGGGAGGACATCTAGGCACAAACCATAACAACAGGTCAGCATTCAACTCTTCAACCCGAGCATGAACAATGGAAGTGTAGAGGCCAGCTGCTTCACAGAGGGAAACACACTCAGTATTGGTTCACGTGCAGTAGGGAGATGGGGACTATCTCCCTTGTTCTATGTCCTTCTTACACTTGGGCTTACACTTAGCAATAAAATAGTCGACCATTGGGATGTCAAAGTCTTCTCCACCTGAGGGCGTGTCTCCAGCTGTAGATTTGAGCTTGAAGATTCCACCTCCAATAGTGAAGCATCGAAATTGCCTAAATAAAAACCCAGCACATTTCTTTCAGCTCCAGCCCTTCCGTCTAAGCCATAAGCAATAGTGGCAACTGTTGGCTCACTGATAATCCTCAGTACATTAAGACCAGCCAGGTTCTAGTGTCTTTGGTTGCTTGACATTGAGAGTCACTGAAGCAAGCTGGCAGTGTGACCACAGCATTGCTAAGTCTTCCCAGGGAAAGCGTCTGCGATTTCCTTCATCTTTGCCAGCACCACAGAATGTACCTCTTCTGGATAGAAGCTCTTTGTCTCTCCATGTTCCACCTGGACCCTGGGCCTGCCTGCATCGTTCGCCACCACGAAGGGCCAATGCTTCACATCAGACTGGACAATAGCATTGTCAAATCTATGCCCAGTGAGACGTTTGGCATCAAAAACTGTGTTGGGGTTCATTGCAACTTCACTTTTTTAAAGCATTACTGATCAGTCATTCAGTATCAATAAAAGCGACACACATCGGGATGGTTCAATTGCCCCAATCATTACAGTTGTCTCCACTTTTCCTTACTGGAAGACACGACACAAGAGCAGGTGGTGCCAAGAGCAACGCTGACTGCAGGCCCTTAGACATGGCTGCTTGTGCACAGCCCTGGTCTGCTGCTGAAGAAAGCGCGTCAGAAGCGCCCGAGCTGCCAGCGTCTTCAGTGAGACCCTCACATTTGTATCTGCATTTACTTCTGTTCAATGATGTACTGGTACTGTACTATGAAATCAATAAATCAAATCATTGTGAAATGCATTCCAAAATAGAAACTTTAAATGCATAAGATATGCAATGTGTAGAACAGCGACTCCATTACTTCTCTCCACTCTCCAATAGAGAGAGAATCAAGAAACTGACATATTTTTAACCTGCACAGTTAGGGTGCTCAGGCCATAGAGACAAGTAGACCCCGATAAATCATCCTCTGGCACAATGGATGCGCAGTTCTTGCTCCCCCTACATGACGGTCGAGTTGGGAAAGCGGGTAGGCCCGGTGGACCCTCCTTACAGACCTGCCCTCTGTAAAGGAAAGGGATGATGTGGAGCCGACACAAGCAAATGCACAGCTTTGCTCCAGGAAGTCATTCTGGGACCCAGACTGGTGCTGACACCACCATTTTAAAATTTTTTTTTTTCCAAAAGAACCCCAGGGCTGAGGTACATCTCCACGTCAGTCAGCCGAAAAGGAGGGAAGGACACGGAGCAGTGTGTCCACTAGGGTTTTCCAGGCCAAAGCAAGAGGTGATGCATACCACTTGCACTCATGTTCTGCTGGAGAAAGCCTAGTCTTACATCACCTTTCTCTCCTCAACTATGAAGAAATGTGGGAGACAGTCTACCAGTGTGGCCAGAGAAAAAGAGGGGGGCTTTTGGTAGTTGGAAGTTGGTCAGTGGCCTGCCAGGCATCTGGCAGTCTCCACGGCAAAGCTCACTCAGCTGGTGTCCAGGGTGGGGATTCCGACAAACGGGAAGGAAGCTCATGGGCTTGGTCACAGTGAATCCAGAGCATAGCTGAAGATAAGCTTGTGGCAGGGACCCTGCTATTACCTTCCCAGAAGAGGCCTAAGCAAGGGCCCAGTCAGCCCCTCATGACTGTAGCCTGAATAGCTGCTCTCTGAAAGGGAATTTCATATCCCTGAGAAGCTAGTTGACTTTTCTAGCAAAACAGAATTATCAAGTGACAAAAATGAGTTTCAGGGGGATCAGAGAGTGTTCATTCATTCTTTGTGGCTACAGGAGCAGGTGGTAGGAAGTCAGATCAGTTATAAAAACAAAAGAGAATGAAACAGAGTCATGGCTGTCTTCAGAGGAGCCCTAGCATCTGACTCTGTGAAAGTGCAGGATGCCCTTGGAGAAGTTCTTGCTGACGGATTGCAGAAGCAGGGCGGGGGAGGCCCGAGAGCCACAGTCCCCGTTTAACAGAAGCACTTCGGAGGTGCGCTCCTTTATTACAGACCCACCCCCTGTAAAGGTAAGAGCTGATGCGGAACCAGTGTGTGCAAAGGCTCTTCCCCTCTGCCCTTGGCCCAAGGGCAACCACACAAAATGGGATTAATTGGGATTATGGGGGCTTTGGCTGCTTGGCTGCTACTCAAGGATGAATGCTTAATTTATGTCTCAGTGGTCTCGACTCCTGCCTGATTAAACTGGCTCATTCAGGCCATTGTTTGCCAAGGACTTTCCTTTCAAAGAGTGGCTACAGGTGGTGCTGGTACTCACAGACTCCCAGCTTTCCTGCCTTACTCGGCTCTAACCGGTCGCTGCTATCCCACCTTTCTCTCGGAAATAACTAAAAGCACAAGTAAATTCAATGGCTTTTCCTTTGGTCTTTCAGGGCCTCTCTTATGAGATCAAAGTGTCAACAGGTGTGTTTATTCAAGACTATATAGAATGGATGTGGAATTATGACTGGAAAAGAGAAAAGAGCATTTGTGTGGAAAACATCCACTGAGCGGATATGTGAAGATTCAGGATGCCTCACCTCCTCTTGGCGACAGGCTCCTGGGAGCCCGCAGTATCCTGGCAGGCCCTGGGGCCCGACAGAGCCCGGAGCGGGCAGAGCTGGGGGCTGCTCTGTGGGACACTTAGAGTCCTTGCCTGGGTCAGAGGAGAAGCTGTTTCTGAGGCTTGTTGCAATGTGGGCCAAGATCTCTTGATATTTAGTTGCAGTTATCACTCGTGGGCAGCTCCTTTTCACCACACTAAGCCTGTCCATAAACCTGAACCGGCCTGATGGTTTTAGCTTGTTTGGTTAATGTGGTTTCGAGTTATTACGCAATCCCTTTTGGACTGACTTGATACTTTCTTATCCACCTGACCCTGGAAGTCAGTCAAAAGATCCAAACTGACTTGGGCAAGTCTGCCCCTCAACGTAAATATTTTCGTGCTCCTTCCAGGGCCACACAAACGTTGTCAGAGGCAAACAAGCTCTTAGACTGTGTAGACCGAGGGAAGTTTTCTGAGCAAAGGGGATGTTCTGGGAAACTGTTGTTCATGACTTTTGTCTCTAGTTAAAAATTAAGGTTGTGATTTTTATCCTAAACTAACAAGAACTAATATGACAGAGAACTGTACATTAACTGTGTGATATTTAATTACCTTAATTAATTAGTATAATCATAGAAACTTGTTTCCCAATATCCACATCAAGTACAAATTACTAAAGAGATTCCGAGCAATCCTCATTCTGTAATTGTATGTGTTATTTGGAATGTACTTGGGAAATGTTTAAATATATCAATATTACTTTTTAAAGATTTATATAAAGAAAGTGGCTACAAAACACATTCATTAATGTGAGAAGTCTACCATGTAAAATTTCAGAACACATATAGTTCAAATTCTTCTTTGATCAGGATTCCATAAGTTTAAAGAATTTTTTTTTTAAGTTTAAAGAACTTTATGGGAAATGCAATTATGAGCATATTATGGTGTTAATTAAACATTACTTTAACTTTTATACTATATTATCTCTCAAAAATATTCTGATGATAAAATCTGGGATTTAATCAAGTAGAGAGTGGACAATAATAAAATGGATTGATTAACTCAATCTGAATATGAAAGAGACAGAGATCTTACAGCACACGAGTTTAGAAAGAAAATCAGGCAACTTAGTCAAACAACTGGAAAGTTAGGGACAGAGTAGAGATGTTGTTAGGATTCGGCATCAGCAAAAGTGAGGTCAGATGAAGCCGTGGGAAAGGTTCACACAGGCAGAGAAAGGGTTTCCTGAGCATTGTGTGAAAACACCCAGGAACTCTGACTGGGAAACCTCCACCTCCAGATACTTAGAGTATCAATTTAAAAAGTTAATAGGTTTTCTCAGGTGAGGTGTTTTTGATGTTTTTGTTTCATGAAATTGCACTGGAAAATTGAGTCTAAAGGTCAGGCTTTGCATTTAGGCGTGGCGCTGCATTAAAGATGTGAAGCTGGAGTTATAGCCCCTCAGGGCTTATGCCCCACCGAAGCACCCTCACCCGTAGCTCCTGCCACTCCCGTGGCTGGCCCTGATATCAACACCTAAATAAAGACTCTTGCCCTGGTCCAAACTCAGCTGAGGTACTGAGTCCGGTAAGAATATGAGCTGGTCCACGAGAGCTACTTTAGGGATATGTGGAGAAAGGGTGTGTGTCTCCTTTGCAAAAGAAGAGAAACCTGTCAGGAACACAGACATGAGATGGGAAAAACTGGGAAATCGGTCTACAACTCTGGCTTCATATCTATTCCAAATATCAACCCCTTTGGTCATGTAATTGTTTGTGTAATTTTGGTTTTTTTCCATTTGTCACTAGTGATTTCTCTGGTTATTCCTCCACGATAGAATAGATGTACCACAGAAGCCATGCTGGGTATCAGTCAAGTAGAAATTGGATAGCTGGCATATCTCTCTGAGCCTCAGTATCCTCATCTAACTAGAGGGAGATGTCACACTAAAGCTCCATTTGTGCATAGGTGGAACTTTTGGGAGTGACTCAATTACAAGAGTGTGACATTAGATCATGGGTGTATGATACTGGATTAGTCCACTGATTGGTTAAGCATAGAGGGACTTATTGAAGAGAAAATACTGGGTATGTGTGACACCAACCAATAGGATTGTAGTCTGGATAGAATAAAAATGGAAGGAAGAAGGAAGTCTTTCTGCTTCTTGTCCACCATGCCATGGATGGTTTCTCCTCTGCCATGCAACCTGTGCTATGATGCCCTGCCTAGGAGCCAGCCAACTATAGACCGAAACCTCTACAGACTGTGAGATAAAATAAATCTTTCTGCTTTAACTTGTGGGTGTTGGGTATTTTGTCCCAGCAACCGGAAAGTGACTAAGACAGTGGCTATCAAAGAATTTAGAACAGTGCCTGGCATAGTAGGCTTCAACAAATACTACAAAAATAAACACCATTATTTTGACCATTGAGAATTGTGGTTGATTCCGATCACTGGAAACAAGGGAGGCTAAACAAGAAGATTTGATTTCCCTTATGTCAGCATTGAGACATTAATTTTGCAAGCTGAAAAACAAAATGGACCTTGACTATTAACCTGTATCCTAAGAACTAAAACTACTAGTCAAACTAGCAGGAACAGCATAAGCCCTAGATAGTATCTTTTTGTAATTTAAAAACATGATTACAACAAAATTGCTTCTTTTCATTACATGTTTATGTAACTGAGCTGATTTCCTGTAACTGTATGATTTTAATGTCTTTTTAGTATTTGGCAAATGTGTAATGAACTTCAACATGAGCTGTGACTTCTCAGATTATAGCTTCACTCAACAAAGGGAAGAGTGATTCTGGTTTTTGCCCGGCTCTGACAAGGCACTTGGCTCTGGACAAACAGAGAAGGTTCTGCCTGGTGATACAACTCAAAAGTCTAATGAGTTGATAGAGACTGGGGTTAAGCCTTCATATTGTGAGAATCTATTGACTTCTCCAGCCTTGCCTTTCATCCTCGCCTGCATTTTAGCTGTGAGAAGCCTTTAAAGAGCAGCCTGCTCATTAGTGGTTCCATGGTAGACGGTTACGTTCAGCTGTTATTTCTTTCCACACTGCTGTTATCTGGCTTATATTATGCAATGTGACAAGTGCTGCGTACAGCAAATGAAAGGCAAGGTTGAAGTGCAAGAAAAGCTTACATTACAAAGAGAGCGTTTTGAAATGGCACAAGCAGTAGGCCAGGTGGAGGTGGAGGAGGAGGAGGAGGGCAGTGGCCAAGAAAACAAACATCCCTCCCCACCTCAGAAGCGGCCCCTCACCAGCCATTTAAAAGGCATTTCGTTGAATAATGGTGTTTAAGGATATAATGGATATTTCAAGAGGCAGAGTCAAGGTGGGCTGTAAAATCTCCACATAAGGAAGCTGGGGGTGGGGTGGCTTCCGCTTTTGGAATTCCAGTCGGCGGTTTCTGGTTTCCGGTGCTGCCTCTCAACTCCCCATTATCTAGATGGTAGAAAATGGCCCTAATTTTTGAAGATGAGCTTCAAGCCGGGAGAAAGTTGAGTTTCTTTCTGGTCAACAAGTAAATTTGGGAAAAGTTGAGAAAGATGTTCAAGAAGCATATCAGCTGGCGATGGTTGTTGTTTTTAATACCCTTTGTAGAATAATGAGCCAAGCACACTGATCGCAATACAAAAAGAAATCCCCCTACAGAAGGTGAACCAAAGGTTGGAGTGTGAGACTGCAGAATCCTGCAAGCCGGATGATTTATAAAGCAGGCAGGGGTTCGGCAGACTGCATGTGGGATTTGCTCCTAGAAGTGAGAGGCGTTTCTTTGTTCCTACACTCTATATTTCAAGAAAAGCTTTATTGTTATAGAGGAGACAGCAGTGGTAATGGTAGGAAGTCATCCTGTGGCCTTCCCTACTTCCAGGGGTCAAAGAGCCTAACACTGTATGAATTTAAAAGGGGGCGAGATAGTTCTGTGGCACGCATGTTAAAAGACTGGTAATCGAATCTCCCAGCTCAGAGCGATGAAGGGCTCACTGAGCGGAATGAAGCCTGCTAGTGCTGACCTTCTTTCCAGCCTTCTTTCCGTCCCTGGGCTCGAGTCTTTCATGTAGAAAACAAGACTCAGTGGCAGGAAGGCAGAATGCTCTACTGTGGTTGTAGTTCATGGGCACCCCGCAGTCCTCTGTGACTCAGGACCTAGCTGGGGAACTGGAAGTTACAAAGAGGAAAGTCAGATTTCTCAGCCCGGATAGTGGCTGTGACCCTGTAAGTTTCTCTGACAGTAAGACTTGGAGATCAGTAGAACAGATATTTGATGATGAGTAGGGGAGACAGCCCTCCCGACAAGCAAGAGCACCCCACTGCACCTGGAGCTCCGCTTTACTATTGTCTCAACCTTCTCTGCCGCTGATGTTTCCAGTCAGATTGTCCTCTGTGCCTACTTGCTCCTGTTGGAAAAGCCCCAGACTTGATACCATGACAGGAATTTGAGAAAGATGTATAAGAAGCATATTAGTTGGTGATGGTTGTTGTTTTAAATATACAGCCCACTACCATCTCCTCTATGTGTCTCTCCAGTTCCCCAGGCTGCGGCCCCTTAGCTACGCTCAGTTCCAAGA
This sequence comes from Hystrix cristata, assembly GCA_004026905.1. Lineage (NCBI taxonomy): Eukaryota > Metazoa > Chordata > Mammalia > Rodentia > Hystricidae > Hystrix > Hystrix cristata. Next base: position 2,116 of record PVJO010006877.1, on the reverse strand, counting down.
TCTTCCCGAGCCTGGGGCCTCTGCATTGTCAGTCTTTCTACTTGGAATGCTCTTTCCTTTTGCTTGACTGATTTCTACCAATTTTTCCTCAGACCTCAACATAAATACCACCTTTTCACGAAAACTGTCTTTAACTTCCTACTTTAAATTAGACTCCCCCCCCCCGTTATACTCTTAGTTCCTTATCTTTTCCTGCATTTCATTTATGACAGTTTGGGAATACAAATGCTTTGTATATTTATTTGCTGCAGCATTGTCCCTGTAATTTCACTGAGGTCAGGGGTATGCCTGTCTTGGGTTATAACCCAGAACCTGGGTCCATGCCTTCCAGCTTGTAGGGGCCCAGTGTCTCTGCTAAAAGATGTGCACCAGGTACCCCCTCTCTGACTGCTGAGCACCAGAGGGGAGGGGAGGATGAGGTGGGCCTTACAAATAAGAGCACTTAATTAATCATCCCCACGTTTTAGGTAGTGTTATTATTTTCCAGCAGTACCAAAAACGAATTATCATGCCCTTTGTAATTGTCAGACTCAGATGACAAAGTTCTAAAAACCAAGGTCTGCTACCAACAACAGAGACAGACTCCATAGGGGACCAGGCCTGGCCCGGGAGAAAGGAACCACAAAGTCACATGAAACAATATGTATGAGTCTGTGGGGGTGGCCCTAAACCATGATAGACATGTTCTGCACAAACATCAGCAGTGTGAAGCCACAACCCTTGGAGGAGCTGGCGGGCTGGTGTGTGAGAAGGAGCTTGTGTCTGAGGCTTCTGGCCAGCTGCTTACCTCTCTCGGCCTCGGCTCTCTCGCCTGTGAAGTGGGGATGGGACGCCTCCGCTTGCAAAGGAAGGCATACTCCCCTCTTCTGAGTGCCTTCTCCTGTCGTGTCCTGTAGTGGACACGCCGACTTGAGGCCCTCCTTACACCCGACAATTCTGAGACGTCCGCTTCACTCTTATTTCACCTAGGAGATGCCGGAGGCCCCAGGAGCTGACACGATGTGTCCAGGATCACACTACGACAGAACGGATCCATGATCAGTGCTCCGGGCTGATGCCCAGTTTACGGTCTTCCCACTCCTGTCCCAGGCAACCGTAAGGCTTTCTAACTGGAAAATACTACACAGGCGTCGAGAATCATTACTAGTTTACAAAAATACAGGTCAGCTACAGATAGCCAGCTGGGTGTTACCCATCCATTTAAAAGTACCTTTAAAATTTTTTGTGCTTTGTGTGGTGTGCCAGAGACTGAGGGTGTTATAAAAGAACACGTTAGAGAAAAAGTTAAACTAGGAATGATTCTAAAAAGACTTTTGCCATTGGATTCTTTTGACTAATATGGTTTTCCATGTACCTGAGCAGTGATTTTTATTGTTTTAAAATTTAGTTTATAAGCCACTTTTTAAAAAAAGAAATATGTCTGTTATATAAAGTGGGAAACACTTGTATGTAAGGCACATTTACGAGTAGACCGTGAGCTGCTGTCACAAGCAGTTTAAACGAAAAAGGCTTTGTCAAAGTGAGTTAACGAAGTATTGTGTGACATGGGACCCTTGACACATTCACCATGCTCGTGCAGACTCTCAGAGCTGGACAAACCCACGACTCCAGCCGGCTTCCCTAGTGTGCGCACAAATCAGCCCATTTCCACAATGCCCTGCATCATCTTCCCCGGGCTGTTGGCTCTAGTTGGAGGTGACCCTGCTGACCTGCTCTGGAGCCCATGGGCTCTGCGGTCTAGCAAAGGTAATAGGTTTGTTCTGGTACAGAGTCTGAGAGGTGACCCTCTATCCCAAACCTTCATTTGCAGAGGAGGATATGGGGGGTGGGCGTCAGGGTTAAGAGATGGGAGGAGGCCACAGAGCTTATCAAGTGGTAGAGGTAGTTCCAAGACAAAGGCCCGTGATGCTTGGCCCAATGCTCCTTCCTCCTTGTGACTGAGAATGCGGTTTGCTCATGCCTGGAGCTCTCTGTGATTTCTGGTTCGCATCTTTTTCCAGGCACGTGGAAGGCTTGAAGCGAAGCGTGGCCATGTGACTTGCTTTGGCCAATAAAAGTAAGCAGGTTTGTGTTGTGCCTGGGCAATAGCTCTTAAGAGCCAGGCTGTAATTGCCCA